>VZSR01001299.1:2251197-2290337 GCA_013398615.1 Brachypodius melanocephalos | reverse complement strand
TTTATGACAGAGATGCCTCATTTCCTTGTTTTAATCAAAATTCTCAGCCCGAAGTCTTATGATGTAAGTTATGTCTCCATACATTTTCTTCACTCAAGAAAACTACGGTCACTGCTTTCTTTCACAAAATACTTCATAAAAGATATGATTTCACCCTCTTCATTTTACATGCAGCTATTTAGGAGGTGATGTCTATTCACATTTCCTTTTTACCTTCCAATGCAATGTCTTAAAACCAAGAATATTCTCTGAATCCCGTTATTTTTTGAGCTTTCTTCTGAAGATGCTATGCTAGGGATAAAACAAAAAAACCTTTTAACTCTTTAGCTTCATAATCCTGTGGTATTCATTTACCTATGAAGCAATTAAATGCAAGTTCTGATCTCACATCTTGGTGCTATATATTATATTTTTAGTAACAACCCCAGCCCCCATCCAACAAACTGATAGTCTTTATAGCAAGGATTAGAGATTTTTTTGCTCAGCCAGCACACACACTCAAACCATAAATCTTAGAGTTTCATCTAGCTTCTTCTTTCTGACTCACAAATTTTAAGTTTCATCTCGTTTCAACACAATGTATTTAATGTCCCATCTCCTTTGAGACTTTAAGCCATAACAGGATATATTCTTTTTACAAGGTTTTCTCAGAGAAAGAGCTGAACACCTATCCTGAATGCACTAACTCAGCTCTCACTATGTACTCCTGAAGCTGAGAAAAGTAGTAAAATGTATTTTGCTCGGGGCATGATCTGTTACACTGAAACCAAATTTAACTCTGTTTATCTCTTTTAATAAATCCATAATTAATAGAATCAGATACTGCCTAAGCACAAACAACAATTTCCCCAAAAGTAGTATGAACATAAAAAATTGTCATGTAACTGGAAAATTTTAGTATCAAAATTTAAAGTACATTATTCTGGTTTCAGCTGGAATAAAGTTAATTTTTTTTCTTAGTGTCTGGCACAATGTTATGTTTTGGATTTAGTATGAGACTAATCTTGGTAACTCATCGGTGTTTTGGCTGTTGCTGAGTAGTGCTGACCCTAAGTCAAGGGCTTTTCAGTGTCTCATGCCCTGCCAATGAGGAGCACTGTAGGAGTGCATTTTTTACACTGAGCAAGTATGTCCATATAGGGCAAGGTTTGAGGCTTGCCCCTTGTATTTTTTATAAGGTAGAAAACCCAGAAACTTCTGTAAGGTTCAGATAGCCATTGGCTCAATGCCAAAAAAGAAGTATTGATTGAATTCTGTCACTGCTAGTCACAGCCTGTAGCCATTTCTATTGGCAGCTTGCCAGTAAAGCCCACCTGAAACATTAAGTACTTAAGATGGGACTCAAAGAAACCAAGAGGTTTTTTGGGGTGTCCTGGCAAGGTGTTAGAAGCTGCTCTAGCACCTGTGCTTGGCTTTATATTTTGTTTATGTAATAGTTTGTTATTTTCTCTTATTAAAACCTGTTGCTTTACAAAACACTCCCAAAGAGCTGTGTCACTTATTTTTATGCCACTGCTCTGCAGGCTGGACCCTCAGAGCGAGGATTCCCTCAGAGCACAAGGAAATGAGAGGGAGCACACCTGGGACAGCTGATCCAAAGGCATATTGCATAACACAGAACACCATGCCCACTGGATAAACTGGGGGAAGTTGGTGGAGAGGAACTGAATATTACTGAGGGCTGGGCTGGGCATCAGTTAGTGTATGGTGAGGAATTTTATTATTTGTTGCTTATTTCTTCTGGGTTTTATTTGTCTATCTCCCTCTTTTTGTTCTATCCTTAATAATAATAACAATACAATTCTTAAACTTTTCTCATCTCAGTGCATGTGCTTTACCTGTTTTATCTTCCCCATCTCACTCTGGTAGTGAGAAGAGTGAGCAAGCATCTGAGTGGTGTGTAGTTATCTGTGGTTAACAAGATACAAAACTTCAGACTTTTAGACAGTAACCTGTCAAGCAAGAAAAGTCATCTGAGCATTACTGTAAAACCTAAATTTCAGCAAGTTCATTTTCTATGAACTCATCTTTTAGCATAAAATCATATTTGGCAATGAGATGAATCACAAAAAAATGTAATAGTTGCACTATTTCATTCAGTTAGAATTTATCTGCTTACTCCACATAATTATGTAGTTCTTATTGGGCGTGTTTCAATGTTGCCCTTGGTTTCACATATTTTACTTTGCCTTCTGATTCTGATGTTTATAGAACTTGGAGCTGAGTTCTCACACTTTCTCTTGTAAACAAAGAGATGTTTACATTTTTTTCCTCCAGGAGGAGCTTCTTGAGTGATGGTGATGTTCACCAAAGAGACTGAAGAGGTGGTGACACCTTTGACCAATCTCTTGTCATTCTGTACAGTTGTATATATTGGAGTCAGAATTTGAAATAAAGAGAACAGAAAAAAGGGAACAGAGAACATTCCTGCTGACCTTGGGCCTTGCCCTGCCTCGTCCTTTTGTGTCCTATTGCGACACCTGACAGCTTAAAAAGAAATTTTCTGTTGCTCTCCTGACTATTTGTGCTTACATTACATTTCTTGGCTGACATTAATTTCCAATGTCTGTATCTGGAAATCTATCTCTGCAAACACATTTATTGTGTGAAGTAAAATGTGAAATGTTTTAGTGTTAAATGGAATCACGTGGATTAAAAAAATCAGTTTAAATAACACTGTAATGTAAGATGTAAAATGTGAAGTACCTTTATTTACATAAATATCAGTCTTTAAAGTCAATCAAATCTATGTTTTAAGAATATATTTCCATATGATTACCCTTAGACCGAAATTGCACGTAATATACCCCTCCAACTTAATTTATAATATTATAAAAGCATAATACAGACTTTGAAAAATGTAGATGGTTTTGTACTTAAAATACTGCTTTGAAAAGGAAAAACTAAGAAGGTGATAATAAATATGCTCCAAAAACTATATAAGAATTTGTAGCATTATGGCATATAAGGCTCAGAATGATTTTTGGATAGAAGATCTATATGTTATTACTGTAATTTTCTATGTGCTCACATTCATGGAAAAGATTTTTTTTCATGTATACTTGGTTTTACATCCCATTTTGAAGTGAAATTGAGAATAGAGTTTGCCTTTCACTTCTTTTGAACCTTAGAGCACACTGTTTGCAGAAAGCATGGGATTAAAATTGTTTTGTTGTTTGGTTTTTTCTGTCATGAGTACAAGATTGCCTTCACACCATTCCTTCTTTTCCACGTCTTGATCAGTTGTTTAGCCGAGTTCTCTCAGACAGCCATCCATCTGGAATTTAGTGTTGCAAAAAAAAAATAAGACTATTCAGGACTTCTTCTTATCTCTTGCAGTGTGTATTTATATGCAAGTGTAAAAGGCACACAAAAATTAGAATCACCTGCAGGTCTCTGTAAACATCTGCCTGCCTGCATCACTCTGACTTTGTTCAGGCACTCTCAGCTGTATCAAAAACCCTCTCCAAAGGTGGAGAGTGAGAGAAGTGCTGCGAAGAGAGAGGAAGGGAGAGAGGGAGACAGAGAGAGAGATGCATGCACACATATGAACAAATTACTTACAAATTCACATCAAAGATAGGTTAAACACCTGTGCTTGCTACTCTCTGTAAGATGCCTGAAGAGAACTTGCTTTTGAAAGAACTTCTTTGAATCATGTGGGTACATTTACAACATCAGAAGTAAATAAAATAAAATTCACCTTTTGAGGTAGCCAGTGTGTGTTAGAACCTGATTTATGTCATTGATGTGTGTCACATTTTCCCAAATTGTTTTCAGCTTATCCTTTTAAATAGATGCATTTCATAAAGAATCTTGCTCAGTGAAATTCTTGGTAAAGTTCCCACAGGCCTCAAGATTACTCCTGAATGGCTTTCAAAAAGTAGAATAATGGAACCAGGGCAGAGAACATGCTCAAGGCTCTCCTTGAATATGCTTTATCATATTTTCCAAATGGAAATCCTGCATCTTGACTGAATGCATCCACCAGTCTGATAAATGTGGTCGATTTTTCTCAAAAAAAATCTTTCTCTTTATGCCGGACCTAGGCCACAATAGAATGTAAATCCCTAAATATCATAGAACCATTGCTAATAAAAGGTCTCCAGTTTTGAATTGACTTTTATTCTGCAAGTTCTGAGGACTTATCTGGACTCCTCTTTGCTAGAAGTACGAGATCAATTTTTCCATGCTAATGTCTAACCTGCCTGAGCTAGAAAATGTTTTTTTTACAGGAACAGTCTGACAAACTGAGAAGTCAAAACCCCCAAAATACAGCAGCTTCTTTACTTGGTCTTGAGAAAGGCTGATGGGCCATTTCCAGACTTTAACTGGGCTACAGTGATGAGAAAGCAATCTCTGATAACAAAAATAAACTCAAGCTACCCAAGATCAAGGAAGGATAAATCCCACCATGATTTGTCTCTCATTTGAAGAATTCAGGATGATGACAAGTCTGATTCTTGAAAAAAGATATATCACTGACACTAGGATCCAAAGTTTGTGTTCAATAATTTTGTCTTACAGATGAGATATTTCTTTATTAATCAAGTAATCTAAACTGCTTAAGTATTACCTTATCCAATAATAATTCCTCTATTTCTAATCTGAGTACTTTTTTTTCCCCAAGATTTTGAAAGCACTAAGAGCATTGCCATAATTTCACATTTTGCATATGTACCTAACAGAACTTATGTATATGTACCAGACTTACTTGCCTCATAGAAAAACCTTATTTTGGTTTTGAAAAGACCTAATGCTCTGACATAAATCACTTAGGTGTTAGCAAAAATACTGGAGTTGAAAAATAGTGTCAAATGTTAAATTTTTTATGATTGAAATAATTCTTTTCCCAACCTATTGTATGCTCTTGTAACACACAAGAGATCAGCTTAAACCTTGCCCATTAATGACCTCCTCAGATCAAATGTCAGATTTTAAGAATGGTTGCAAAATAATACATGTGTAGTTTAACAGTCCAAGGTTGTGTACATACCAAATGTACTCAGCTCAAGTGTAGCACACAGAATTTTGTTTCTTTGAACATTTTTCAAAGGTTTACAACAGGGCTAGAATGATCTTACACTACATGTGGCAAGAACCTCGAATAGCATCATTTATAGGGGAAGGGTACAGAAAAGCAAGGTACTCTAGTACCTAAACCACAATCTTTGGCCAAAAATTAATAATGGGGCTGAAGTATAGGTATTTAGGAATAAGCAGAATAGTTAAAATACTTTGCTCTTCTGCGGTTACATAAAAGACGTGTCTCCTAAAGAAAAAAAATTCATAATGCATTTCAGAGAGTTATAATTTTCTCTTAAATGTTACATAAATAACTGCAAATTTACTTTTCAAATGATAATTTACAATTTGACAGAGCTTAATTCTTTTATGTCAACCTATTTGACACTTCTAAATTTAACATACTGTGTTTAAAATTTATATTTTTAATATCAGTTTAAAAAGTTAAATATATTCATGCTACAAGTCAGATAAATAACCACACTAAACAATGCAAAACATTTCTTTTGTTGATTATTATGCCCATAATGCAGTTCTTTTTATATTTTTTAAGTTTTTCCCTCTTTAATATGAAAAAACCCCCTACATTTATTCTATCAATGTCTCTTCTTTAAAATCAAATAATCTGAAGTACGATCATTCTCGATAATCAACAGCAAATATGGATTCATACTAATGGGCAGAAACTGGCGTTTATTAGGAAAAAAAAATGACTTTACCAATTTAGAAATGGTGTAGAAACACCACAGCAATTGATGAGTTAACGAAAATAGTGGATCTAAGAAGTAGTCTGACACAGGTGATGAGACATACCACAACTAATACTGGAGGAAACCACTGCATGTAGAATGCAGGAGATATTTGGAAGCTGAGAGGATTTTTTTGGTGAACCATGACAATGCTAAAAGCAGTGTAATCACTTCAGCTGACAACTGACCTCACTAGGTCCAGGCTTTCTTCTGCATGAACTACTGGAAATTTTTTTAATTAAAGCTTTGATAAGTGTTCCTGTTTTAGAAGGATACCTGTGAAAATTAACAGAAGCAATTGCAAAGCATACACATACATAGATCTGTTCATATTTTCTTTCCTTCTCACCAGTCTTAACTCATTGTTCTTTCACAATAAAATTAATTATGACAGAAAATTGGATTTCTTTGTCCACAGGTGTTTCCTTCACTCAATATGATTCTTATCTTAGTCTCACTTGACCATCTCTGGTTTCCTGACTGTGGAGGTTAGGATGCTTTCATAGTCACAGCACAAGGCAGAGTCAGCAAAGCTAAGTTTCAACAAATCACATCCTTTTAAGTCTTAATATATGACTCTTTATTTGTATCAATCTATTGTTATGCACTCCCCTGGTATGTTTTATACCCCTGCTTGCTTTGTCTGTTTTATTTAAGTCTGTAAAGCAGCTTGTAGGAAAAAATCCTTGTCTGATGTAAATCTAGTTAGATTCCAAAGGAGCTACCTCAAATTACATCAGCCTCCAGTGTAGCTCATTATGTTCCTTTGATATCTACTTTGCCTTATTTATAGCAGGAGAATAAGCTATGATTTACATTGACTATTAAATTTCAGACTGAAATGTCTAGTTTTATGCTTTGTCTTTTAGCATTTATCTTTAACTCCATTCACAGCTGTCAAGGCTTTTATATGCCCTGGTAGCAATTCTTAGAGGAGTATTCCAGGTACAGAAAGAGTCAGCTGAAACTGTCATACGAGTCAGAGATTTCTCACTTCCTCCAGGCAGTTCACTTTCATGACACCAGCCTCAATATTAACAGATTCAACTATTCTCTATTACTCTCTCACTGTAGCCCTACTGTACACCTTGGGTTCCTACAGTATGGCCTGATAGGGGTCATGACAATACCTCTTTTCTTCCCTGTCATTTTCATAATCCAGAACATTTGCTTATGTGATTTATCAGGTGCACTAAGGATATTAATGATGAAAGCTTTTTTTTTGTTTGTTTTAATCATGATATCTTGCTGCTGTATAAACTTATTATCTTTACCAGAGGTTCATACTTATGTCTTTCCTTGTGAGTAGCTTACAGAACATTTTGCTGTGTGAAAATATGTAACATAATTATTCTAGGTGTATTTCAAGTTAATGAGCCATCAATAAAATGTAAAGCATAGTAATTGTTTTTACACTCTATACAGACTTTTGAGTGACAATAAGAAAGGGTCACATTTTTTGCCTCAATCAGTCATAGCTGCAAAAAATCTGAATGTTAGAAATTAAATTCTGCAACAAAAAAAATTGTTTGCAAAAATAGGAAGTATCTGAAACATTTCATTTCCCACCACCTAATTTTCCTACCACTGTGAACCTTGTTGGAGCCATACTTGTTATTGTTGTAAGTTAAATATTTTTTTTCTAATTTCATTGCTGCACTGTACCTTGACAAGCTTTGGACAGTCATCTTAAGAGTATAGGAGTAACACAACCTAATTTATGAAAAAGAGCACACATGTACCTCTAGGGACTCATTATAACTTCTAAGAGCATTAAAAGATGTGTAGGGATGCTATTTGTGGAACAAGACCAGCATTCTCCTTCTTAGACATTGGTAACAGCATAATGATCATAAATCTTTTAAAAGGTGTTTTGTCCCTGCCAAATGTGGATGACACTTTTTTTTTTGTTTATGCTCAAGCCTACCTTATCATCCTACAGTTGGACTTAATGTTCTTGAAGGTCTTTTCCAACTTAAATGGCTCTATGATTATCACACACAGGGAAGAGACTAGTGTGTTAGAATAGAAAAGCAGAAAATAATAACTCAAATAAAAATGGCTAGTGAAGTGTCCATCTAGATTTATGCCTTTGGTAAATCATAACCATAATTGGAATATTTCTTGAAAAGACCTGTTAAATCATAACTAGAATATTGATTTTTGATTTGGTTCTAAGTAACAATTAAATTTTAATTTGGTTCTAAGTAACATTTAAATATGTAGATGCTGTTAGTCACTTCTCTATGTTTAATTTCTTAAATCTGTTCTTAAGCTGATAAAAATGATCCTACATTTTATGTACCTATTTCTTATGAATATTTTAATTTCAAAAAAGTACATAACTTTACTGGTATTTTGACCCAGATTGAAAACAAAGTTTATAGTTCTATAATTATATATTTCAATAGTGTTTCACTTAAAGAAAAAGAAAATGAAAGAAAAAAAATGGTATACTGCTCTGAGTGATACTGAATGGTGATTACTCCAATTGCTTATAGTTTTTCAGTTACTCTCTTTTGTGAAAATGACCATACACTGAACTGTCTTTATCTTTGTGATTCAGTAGCAGAAACTTTCACACTCGAGCTACTTCTTCAGAAGTTTCAAGTACAGTGATTGTTTATGAAAAGTGTACTGTGAAAATCAATTTTCCCCTCCAAATATTTCAAAGAAAGCATCTGTCCTTTGTGAACATGTTTTTGTAAGTCTTCATTGGAAACCAGATGAAGTTCAGCCATATCACAGTTGTCATCTGCAGATACAATTATACAGCTATATTTAATGCCTCAGTGGATAACCCCACATTACAGTCTAATTTTCCACAAAAATCTAAATTTGTTCTTGGACTGTGTATTTCCTATCACATTAGATAATCAGTTGAAGGAGAAATCCAATTTTAACTCAATCAACAATACTTTGAAGACGGTTGTGTCAAATAATTTGCACAGGTTTAAATGTGCAATCCAACATGTGACTAGTCTGTTCATGTATTCATTGCTGGAAACATATTCTGGCATGAGACTGAAACTCTATGAATGATTCCTGGAGTGTCTTTTTACTGTTTTGGGACATATTATTCTCCTGGGGGGTTTATTTGTTTGTTTTGTTTGTGAGGTTTTTTTTCTTTTTAGAAAACACTATGGCAAATATTTTACTGTTTAACCTGGAAATTTCTAGTTCTATCTCTGAGCCCCAAGACCAAAGTGGCATTCATAGTGCCATGAAATAGGTATAACATTTATTTTGTTACATTGCAGAAGAAAATAAGATCAAATACAGTTCAGAAGTGTTTAATTGTCTATTTTCTGATGATGATGAAGGATTGGTTTCTGTATCCCTGCATGATTATTTTAGTTTGGTTTAAACTGATGGGAATCACTGGACTTCACGAAATTTTCACATACACAGCTTGATGTATGTAGTTATACCAACCCCACCCCATGGTATTCACCTTTCATTTTGTCTTAGTAGTTATTCCTTATTATTAATCCCAGAGACTTTGAGCGCTAAATAGTATCTCCTTTTACCTTGTTTCTGAACTGTAAAAAATAGTCATAGTGCACTGACACAAAAGACCCATTTTGAAGCCGGCATATGTTTCAGTTAGCTTCATATATATTCTTTGATAATATTCAGTACCAGAAATTTTAGAAGAAATTACAATGGGGTGATTGCATTGTGCCACGAGGCAGAGTGATTAGACTGATAGGAACCACATGTCTGAACTGAGCCAGTGTGGAGATTTAGAAGTGAGTTGTTCTATTTCCTCTCAAGTTCCTGATCCACAGATATAAATTAAACACTATCATAGATCCCAAATGGTATAAACTTACAGCAGATTTCTATTGCCTGAAAAACTGATTTAATAATAGGGTTGCTACAGTTCCTTCTCTTCAACCGCATGACCTTTCAGTGAAAACAAGCTCTATAATTTCCAGAGCCAGCACCCTCAGCTAGACTTTAGTACACTCTTCAAGGTTACCTGAGACACATTTCCTACCTAAGTTTGAGTACAGATTTATTGTGGCTGCAGATTTCAGATTTTGTTTCTTTATGCTAGCCTTTCATGTGATCAGCAATTTTGCCATACTTTCCAAGAGGAAAACCACAACTTGGTAGCAATAAAATATATATCTCTTGTCATAGAGCCTTGTTCTCTTATTTACTCTTTAGGAAGTTCTTCTTTTTATCATCCTCCTACAAGAAAGTGCAAGTTCTAGATATTCTTACCCAATCCAAAGTCATATGTTTACAGAAAGATGAGTGCAGGCTATAGCGTAAAGCAGAGACTTCATTATAGAAGAGGCTAATGAAAGCATCAACTTTCTTCACAATGAAGTGATGAAAAGATTTTCTTGCTGGAAAATTTCTGCAAATGGTCACTTTGACCAAGATTAAAACAGCTAATTTGTGGCAAAGGATTAGGCTGAAGAGAGGAGTTTCGGGTGAAAACAGGAATTTGTTTTGGAATATCTATAGTGTTTGTGTTGGAAGCTCTACAGTGACACAGCATCTTTCATCACAGCATTTGTTGTAGTCATTGACTTTTTAATCAAATCTTAAAAGCATTCAGCTCTATTCTGTGTTCACGGCAAACTGGAGCATATGCCTACTATGTAAATCTTTTGACAGAAACTTAATTTCAGAGATGTCACTCATAGTATTTAACATACCACAATTCCTCCATTATAATTCCAAGAACATATTAGGATGAGTGCTTGAGCAATTAGTATCAATTGCTCTGTATTTGTGCTTGTGAGTAATTTGCATATTTAAATTCATATGTTGAGTTAAAATAGATTTATACCGGCCACAACAGGAAAATTTTAATATATTTAATTTCTATAATATAATGATTTATTCTTTTATTCTCCTTTGAGAGAGGGATGTTATAAAGATTTCTCAATTTAGAAAAAATCCACATCTATTTTAAATAATATTTTTAATAATTTATTTACAGTTAAATAATAATTGCAGTTTCTGAATTATACCTAATAGTACAACAAGTATGTGAATTATAAATTCTTTAATTATAGCTGAAGATTTATAGAAAGAAAAAATTTGAAATGTTTGTTATGAACATCTTTACCTCTTTATGACATGTATCTTGTGCTAACATAATACTCTTGTAATGTGAAAAGTTACCTGACATCATTTGAAGCATAATACCATGCCATTTAAGTCTCACAGCCAGTGCCTTTTCATTTCTAGTGGAAAAGTCTTTAGATATCCTGGATTTTTGAGACAGAAGGAAGGCCTTGGAGGCATCAATGTTTACTCTGCTTTTGCTGACTCTAAACCAAGAAGAGGACAAGGGCCATAAAACAATGGAAGGATTGGGTAGGTGCAGGGAGCAGTAGCTCCTTTAAGTGTGTGAAAGAACTCAGCATCTCCTGAAATGCTAGTTCAAGGTAGTGGTGACTGGTGCACTGCCTGTCCTTGTCTGTCCTCTCCAATACTTAAGGCGACAGATGTCAGCGCTTGCCAGTACAGCTCTGACACCTTGGGTTAGTGATGAGCTATATCTCTAGATGCTCTTAGAGGAATAAAAGAGCTATGCCAGCAATTGTGAAAAGAATTCTCTGACATGAGGCAAGATAGCATGATGAAGCAGAAATGGAAAGAGCAAAGTGGAAAAAAAATAGCTGCAACTATATAATGAGTTCTCCACTTTTTGTAGGGAAACAACCTGGGGAATAAAGACCCTGGCCAGATTCTCAAGCTAGTGTAAAAATGCTCTGCATCTCACAAATGAGAAGTATACATGAACTCTGGCCTTTAAGTATTTAAGTGCCATAATCCCACACTGCTTACAGTGTGGATAGCATGGGGAAAGCAATGGATTCTGTCTGCTTATTGACCTAGCATCTCACTAGACCCAGTGTTTATATAACAACATTTCCTTACTGAATACTTAATATGCAGTCTTATATAATATACTGAGCTATCAGAAAACAGCTAATGAGTTCTAACTTTAATTATATACATATTTGGCTCATAAAGGGGCCTTCTTGGGGTAATATAGCATTTGGGCAATATATCAGCATAAATTTATAAAAGTAAGTGCTAGTTAAGGGTTGAAAACTTTAGGTAGACTACAACAAACAGTTGGCAGGAGAGAAATTTATGTGCCTTTATGAAAAAAATGTAATATAAATTGCCTAGGAGCTTTACACATATAGTTCTGCATAATTTTTAAATTGAAAGACATGGTGAGTTTCAAAAGTGGGCATGACAGGAAAGGTGAGGAGAGTTAAGTTACTAGATCTAATAACATAAAATAAATCATATCTGAATGTCTAAATAATGGAGATCAGTTAAGACTTTCTGCTTTTTAAATAAAGGATTTAAATAAAAGAAAGTGTAAGTTTTCTTCCAAAAACTATGTTTTAATGGCTAATAGATTTCTAGAACAATGTAAAGACCCTTGAATGAAAAGTGTTGTAAGTTATGAAGAGTTAGTGTGACTGCTATCATAACTATTTTCTTTAGACTTTTACATGCAATTTTTTGTTTGCCTACCTGCACAGTAGATGTAAAAGTTTTGTTTTTTTTTCTGGGAACACATCCTGGGCTGATAAACTTAGAACTCTGAGCTCAGTACACTTTTTGTGAGGTGTAAACATGCAAATCTGTGTGACTAACTTGTAGTGGTTGTAAATTTTCATCAGGCTTCCCACAGATAATTTTAAGTGCTTTCACTCTGGTTTTGGCAAGAGAGCTCTTCTCTGCTCCTCTAGCAGTTGCACAGGTGAAATAATATAACAGACCATTGCAAAAGCAAATGCTTACAATGGATTTTCTCCTACTGTTCAGAAATAAAAGTGAAGGCCAGTGTGAGCAGTAGGAGGTCGACCTATCTTTATTTGATTTAATTCTGTCTGAGTTGTATCCTGTAAAACCTAATGAAAACTCAATATTATCAGCATGGTGTGACAAACTATTCAACTTGAACTTAGAAAGTTCTCAATGATTAATTCTTTCTTCTACATGCTCTGCATAAAACTGCTGGGTGAATATATTCAAATTCATCAGAAACCAATCAGGAAACATTCCCCCATGCAGTTTCCTACACGTTTCCATATGACTTTTATGCTTAGAAAAGAGAAAAAGAAAGCAAATGAAATTGCAGACAGTATGAAAAATGCATCTTGACAACAACTGTCCAAATTACAGCAAAGTGAGTCTATTCTCCTAATATTATTTTTAAAAGATGTCCTATCTGTTTTGCCAGTTAAAAGTTGTAGCTTGAACCTACCCTTCTGTCAAGTCATAGATTGAAATTCAGACTTCAAATCACACAAGGGATTTATGCTTTATCTCTTTGATAAGGTTTCTTTCACAGTTCATGAAATGCCATCACCTCTGGAGACTGCTTACTTACCCAAACAAGGGCAGCCACCTGCACTGAGTTCCTGACTAATTGGCCATATCCTTTCTTTATTTTTTCTTCAGCTGATAATTGCCTCTTCAGCACACACTAATTCATTGCATTAGTCAACATATTTGTTTGCTTGAATAAATTCACAAAATATTATTTTTATAGTAAACAAAGGATAATATTTAAATTTTATTTAATAGCACCAGGGTCAAATGTTTTGCTTCAACCAGTAGCATAGAATTTTCAATTATTTCTTACAATCTTTCTGAAAGATTATTTTTTCAGCTCCTATGTTTCTACACTCCACTTGGTCTGTGGAAAAAGAAAAGCCACCTTCTGCAACTATCAGAGAGATCTGCATACTATTTTTTTTTCTGTTTAAAATGGTGTTGAGGTCATGTTACATTTTTTCTCTCATTAGAACACACTAGAATAAAACTAAAACCAGGATAGCTTGATCATCTTTAAAAAGAAGGTCAAACAAACCGACAAGGAATTTTGTGAAGGAGAAAATCAATTTACATTGTTGCTGAAAATACTTATGGCTATAGCAGATGGACAAAATACTCTGTTAGCTTGCATGTGTCTGTTTGACAGTAAATGAAACATGGCATATAATTAAATGATGATTTCAAATTTGATTCTGAAGTATAATCTTCTAGATTAGAAAACAGAACAAAATGGATCTTGATAAAGGTCATACTGTTTGATATTTTCTGCCAATATAGGTCCATTGAGCTGGCGGTAGGTAGCCACAACACTGTTTCATGTTTACATTTTTACACTTGACTGATCTTAGCCAGATTTTACAAAGTGACTTTAAGAAAAAATTTAGTTTCTTATAGACTCTGTAAGTTACATTCTTTTTTAACTGGGCTGTCAATGACCTCCACCCTCTTTTATCAACCAGTAGAGTCAGTGAGCAAACCCAGTAGCCAGCAAAGGGGGTCACAAGGACTTCTTTTCATCCCCTGTCTTACCTGCTCTCTCAGGTATGGTTTTGACATGCCACAGAGCTCATTTCCCCACAGCTGCTTGAGTCACTGCCCCAACCATGTCAGAGGCTTCCAGCCAGACAGACCTGCTGGTAAATGTAGCTCACCAGGTCTCAGGTTAACAGGAGAGTCTGAGGACTCTCCACGAGGCTGGGACTAACAATTATGCCTTTAGCAAAAAGTGTGCAACTGTCAATGAGCTGTGTGAAGGAACTACAGGAGGAAGTGAACAGGCTGTGAAGTATTCAAGAGAATGAGCAAGAAATTGGTAGGTTATTGTCATAGGTGCTACAATTTCAGGAGCCTTGGACCTCCACTGTAGTGGAGACACAGGGGAACTCAGAACCCAATCAAGCAACTAATCAAGGGTATCTTGAGCAGGAAGTATGGAAAATTGTCAATGCCCATACCAGAAGGAAGGCTCCTTCTTTCCTGAAAACTTGACAATGTCAAATAGGACTGTCATATTTGCAACAGATATGAGGCTCTAAAACTAGGATAGTTTTGCCACAGACAGTTTTACCTGAGAGATGAACAAAGGTGCTTTGGGGATAGAGGGACCACATAGGGCAACAGTTTAGTCCCTATGCCATGACCTCTTTTAGAGAAAAAGAAGGGTAGTTATCATAGGTGACTCCCTTCTCAAGGAAACAGAGGGCCCAATATTTAGACAGAAAATTCTGCTATCAGGGGCTTGGGTAAGGGTCCAGTCTGTTACATCCCTCTGATTATTATACTGTGGCTGTAAGAATGATAAAATCCCAGGAAATCCTGAAGTTGTGCCGGATCTGATGCTCCAGCTAGATCCCTATAGGTCCATGAGGCCTGATGGGATTTATCTGAGAACACTCCAAGAGCCGGCTAATCACAGAATCACAGGATAGGTAAGGTTGGAAGAGACCACAGTGAAGTCATCTGGTCCAACCTCCCTGCTCAAGACTATTCATCCCAGTGCATGTTGCTCAGAATTGTGTCCAGATGGTTCTTGAATATTTCCAGTGGGAATGACTCCACAATCTCTCTGAACATTATGTTCCACTGCATGGTCACCCACACAATAAAGAAATTTTACCTGATAATCAGGTGAGACTTCTTGTACATCATTTTCTGGGAATTGCCTCTTGTCCTATTTCTTGGCACCACTGATAAGAATCTGGCTCCATCCTCTTGACACTCTCTCTGCAGATACTTATAGACATTGATGAGTTTCCCTCTTAATCTGCCGTTCTCAAGTCTGGAGTCTCTCTGAGATAGGCGCAGATCTTTTGACCTATCCTTGTAGGAGGTGGTCCAGTCCCCTAATCATCTTTGTTGCCCTCAGGCACATAGTGTTTCTTGGGACTGTCTGGTGCAAGGCCAGGAGTTGTTTGATGATCCTTGTGGGTCTCTTCCATCTCAGGATATCCTGATTATCATGTTTGTCAGAACTATAAAGCACATTCCCTACATGGGATTGCTGTTTGACTTGGCTTGACTGTAGCTTTGCCCTGGACATGGGGGATCCAACTGCTGTGTACTGCAAGATGCAAATTGTTCCCGTTTGTTCCCGTTTGTTTTGCTGGGAGGGTACCCTGGGAGAGGCCAGCTAACTACAGCAGCCTTTGCAAGATTATGCTTCTACAACAGCCTGCACACCCTGGCATGAACCCTTGCACAGAGAGCATAAGCAGTGCCCTGAGGCTTCTGTTATTCTTGTCTGGAGAACTGAAACATGACTAATACGAGGTGCAATGCACATGCTCTTTGCTCCCTTGTCTAGCTATTGAAAATACACCACAATTTTCCCTTTTCGGAGGCCTAGATTCAGAGAAGAAAGTTAGGACCAGACCCATGCAATCACTTAGGCAGGTTGATAACTGCCTTTCCTACTTTTTAGTAATTTTATAATATTTTCTCATGAGGAGAATTCATAAATCCAATTTGACAATGTGAGAGAGGAATTTATAGCACACAGAACAGTCCACAGGATTAGATTAAGTTAATTAATAGCAGATTATGAAGAGCTTGCTACAAGGAAAACTTTTACTTCCTTAAAAGATTCCCATTAGGAAATAATTTAATTTTTTTTACAATTTTTAATCAAGAATTTAATGGCCTAAATCACAATATAATCAACAATAGGAGATATCTGTACCTTTAAAAATAATATTTAAAATTACTAACTCTCTTCTTAACTCAGATTCTTTAGCAAATTCAGCAATTTGGCTATATAAGTTATCCAAACTTAGGCTCAACTTTTTCTTCCAAAAAGTAGCTAGAGGAGTCTGGCAGGCACTCACCATTTATATTTAGTTGATTCAGTTACTTAGTTGTTACAGTGTTTGTCAAGGAGGTGAAAAACCTCTCCATGAAGGGAACTGACCCACATCTCTCGTGTCCTTCAGCAGAGTGGCTGGTTGCAAGCTATAAAGGAAAAGCTGATTATCCTTCTCTTCACCATAGGTACTAGCATATCAGAAAGGAAATTTCAAAGGGGAGGGATTGAGTGAATAATAAAATGGAAGTATGACTCCATGGCCCAGAAAAAAATGCCACTTCCTGGCAAGGGAAATTTTGGGTCTGATATGTGGCCATAACATTATTTATTCATTTTATCTAGTGTTTTTTAAATGCAAAATGCAGAAACAGTCTCAGACATCTATGCTATGATGGCTACACCCTTGTCTGTACCAAAGCTACCTTAAAGTAACTTCTGTCTGTTTACATAAGTTGCACTCATACAAATGACTGCGACATTAATTTATCTTTCAGCTGCCTGTCTCTTCTCAGGTATTGTCTAGAGAATCCGGATGCGTAACTCAAGGCTGCTAGAATCCCCTAAACAATAATGTTCAGGTACTGCAGTGTTCAGTGGTGAGATAGCCAAGTGTTGCAGCTCTGGCTCTGTATGAATAACCATAACTGATGTAAACAGTTTGACAAAATAGCTCTTAGCAAACCAGCATATTATGTCTACTCCCTGCTTATCCATTGTAACAGTAGGACAGTAATCAGAGCCATATTTCTATGGAGAGCTCTGGGTACCTCTCTAGAAAAAAAATCTATCAACAAGTAACAAATCAGCTGTAGAAAGCTCCAAGATATTTTAACTGGAGCTGGTGACATATTGAGCTCTTGCAGTAATAGCTTTTCTCTCTTTGATTTTTTTTCTGTGTAAGGCATAAAGCTACTTCACCATATTTCCTTATTCTCAGCTCTCAGTGTTTATCCTTTGTACCTCAGTGTTGTCACTTCTGATACCATATAAACAGCTGTATACACACTATTTGTTGCTTGAGGCACTGCAGACTCTTGGGAAATAAGCTGTAGAATCAAGGGTTTCCTCTTCCTAGGAAGATGGTAATCAATTTTAATTGAGAAAGGATAAAATAACTGGTGCATGAGCTTGCTAAATCCTAGAGGTTTTTCTAATGGGACTGGATCTGGAAGAAAATTTACAAAAATCTAGTATATAATCAGACAGTAATCTTCCCTTATGCGGAACTTTGGCGTATCATATGGATAATGTCTGGTGAGAAACAGACAGAAAATGTTAATATCAGATATATGACCTACATAAATTTTCACACAGAAGATACCTGAAAAACATAGTAACATTTCAAAATCAAACCCTTAGAAGGTAGAGAAAAAAAAAAGTTCACCTGGGCATTTTTAAATTAATCCTATCAATTTATGCTTTATATGCTACCCAATATGCTTCAATTAGATGATCATACACAATTTTGAAAGAGCTCTTGCTTCACTCAATACTTGCATTTAATATCTCCAGTATTCAGAAAAGTATCTGTTTCTCAAAGTATATTTTTATCTTACCTGTTGTTATTAAATCTCCTTCCTCTATTTTTGCCTTTATATGATGTGTTGAGATGTCGAAATGTTTTAGTTCTAGAGGAGTACACTGTACCTGGTTCAGGTGGAAATGAAGGCAGCTTAACTCACCCTGAAACCTTCTAAATTCACATCTACCTGCTGATGTTTTCAGAAAGTCTGATGATATGGTTAAGATAAAGAAGATTCATACTGTTATATGCTGATAAACTAATGGATGATGTTATAAACTTACTTCACATTACGTATCTCAGCTTACAATGTTGGGCAAATTTTAAAATTGTAACTTAATATAAAATATTTTAAAAATTACATTGGGAACATTATAAATAACAGCTAAAAATTATAATTACAAATTCCATAGCAGGTTTTTCTCTTCATAGCTTGGTTCACATTAAAAATTTACTTAAATAGAGGTGCAGTAAATGACACTGTCTTAAGGTGAATCTCAACAAAACCCCTGCATATCTCTTCTTTAATATGATTTCAGAGTGCTATAAACTTTCTATGACAAACTTAAGAGTTCAGTTTACAAATTGAGCCAGAGGCCTACATTCTAAATTTTGTGTTGATGATGTAAGTACTTCTTAGGCTATGATAGCTTCCCATCAGTTTGGTTTAAAAGTACTCAACTTCCATGACTTCTGTTGGAAATTAGCTTTTTGCTGTGGATACAGGTGTCTTGTATTTTGGTAACCCACTTGTATTCTTCTTGTATTTCACAGTTTTTAATCCCAGGCTAGGATGCATCCTCACTATAGCAGATCATCTCTTTCTACAAGTTGCAGAACTAATGTGACAGCTAAAAATATGTCTTGTGGGTGTTTGTAACATTTCATCATTTTGCCTTTCATCCATACACCATATTTCAGCTAACCATAATAATAGCTCTGGGCCATCCTTCATCAAAATACAGAGCAGATTCCCAAAGCCATATTAGCTGGCCTACATTCCATTATATGGTGTGTAATAATGCTTTAAGGTCTCAGGGTCTAGGACCTGACCCAGAAAATGTATGCCCACAAGTGCATGAAAGAAAATGTCCTTGGGATTAATTGAGATGCTTCACATAGCAACAAATAGTTTAGTTTTGTTTTGAGTTGCATCCTTGTTTGGATGTTTTAGTCTTCTCAAAATCTTCCTTGTTTTGTACTCTGTGTGACTTTCTCATCCATCACAGAGTCTTGAGGCACAGAGAGACCTAATAGAAGAGATCTACAGAGATCAGTGCTTTGTTGACAATATTAATACTGGTCTTGACAAGTTTTCTTTCAGATCATGGCCAAAGAAGGTAATTTTTTTCTTTATGTTGCTACTCAAGCCAAGCTTCTTAGCAATATAATAATAATAATAATAATTTTTGTACCTTTTAATTTTTTTTTTGCAATGAGCACATTGATTGTTGGAGAGTGGTTGAGGGAAACAGCAGAACACTTGTAATTTCAAATATTATACATGATTTTTATTTTTTTAGGAGTAAAGTCTCTGAAAATTGAGAGTTTTCTCATTTGAGGACTCCTGACTTTAAGGGTAGAAAGCAGTGTTTTTCTCAGCATATGGCATTTATAAAGGAGTACCAGTCAAGCATTTTTATTCACATAATATAAACTGGTATCATTCCTCAAAATTCTAGTCATCAGTAACCGAATTATCATTATTCTCCAATGTGATTAATACTTTATTTTTTGAAACTGAGTTTTTGAAGAAAAACAGCAAGTGACCTAATTAATATAGATAATACCTGATCATACTGGTTATGGAAAAATATTAAAGGAATGTTAACACCTTAGCCCATTATTTCTTGGATTTTACATCTAACTTGCATTCCAATATCTCATCTATGGAAAAAGTAATCCCAGATTTTTAATACTTATTTTCTAACCTGCCTATTCAGTGGGAAATGCAGAATTTTTTTTAGCAAAATTTCATAAGCTAAGTAGATTTCTCTGTGTAAAGTTAAGTAGATTTTGTAGTGGTCAAGCCCAGTACAAGAATACCACCCATCTTTCAAATTTGGTATCAGTATTACAAAATTGTTCCACATCCCAACAGACAATTCAGTTCAATCTAAGGAAATCTGTATTACCATGTGTTCAGGTAGGTGGCTATAGGCATGTTTATAAACATCTAGTTAATACAGTGAGTGGAGCATATAAAATTACTGAGCTGCCACAAAAGTTGTCTTCCAGAAGAGCATCCAAAATATAGTCACCTAATACATTCACAATATCAGAACATTCTTGGCTGGCCAGTGTCACTCAAAACATACTCAAGAGTGTCTCTCCCTTTTGACTCATGGAATATCTGGCACATAGATATCTCAGGTGCTCTTGGGTCTTTCAAGCAGCACTAGTTTTAATCAACTAATGGATATATTCAGACTTCTGTCATTAGCTTGAATCTATTGACTAGCTCTTGTACAGAAAACTACAAGTAGTCACTGAAGTTTGGAGGTCTTTACCTCAAGTTGAATGCATCCTTAGAGCTCAACTTGAGGCCAGAGGGAAGCTTGAACCCACGTGGAGTGTCAACTGAGGACAGACAACATGGAAAACACACTGATATGCACCCCACCCCCCCAAATCCATCTCAAATCATCCTTCCTGTAGATCTTCAAACATCTTCAAAAATCCTATAATTTTCCAATATTAGTACCTTTCTTTGTTTCAAGAGGGGTTTCACAACTGAGTGACAGTGGGAGACCACACAGGCTTGCCTGGGCTCTTCATGTTTTCTCAATGGCAGACGAAAGGTAATCTCTAAGTTACACTCTAGAATAGGCAAAGAAAGTAAAACAGAGAAAATGAAATTAAAATTAAAGGTATATCGCTATATCTGTTCAAGTTAAACTGAGACCTGTGCCCATATTTCACAGAATGCATAGTTCCAATAATTATGACTGTGTAGGTATCTTTTCTGGTTTTAGGTGAAAGAAGTTGTACTCCAGCTGAAAACACACTAAGGATTCATTTTCCAGTGACAGTGTTAATATCGCAGGATACCACTCCCATACACTTGCTGTAAAAAGGATAGGGACACAAAGAACGAATACCCTTCAGATGCAGAGTGAAAAAACAATCTAATTATGCTGCTCAAGGTCTGCTGAGAAAATGGAATAGACACATCAGCATAATTTAAACTACCTTCTATTTATCAGCACTTCCAGCCTTCATTTTGCTGGCCTTGCCCCATTAATACAGATAACAATTTTATGTAGCTCAAAGTTCTTCTCTTGTTGACTCATGCTTTTTCTTCAAAGCAAAAATGAAATTAAGGGTTTATCAATATGGAATGTGACTCAATTTCTAGTACCTTGTACTTTTTGAGAGCTTTTGAGTTTTCTGCAGGGAGATTTGAGGAGGTAGAGTGCTTAATATTCCCAGCTGTACTTTCAACTCTACCCCTAGTACTACAGTTTTAGTGCTATACTCCCCTAGTTATTGCTGCTTCATCAGCATCCTCAAACTTTAAAAAATGTCAAAAATATTTTATGAGCTTTTGGGCTAATCAAAACACCATAGCTGCCTCCTCAGCAGGAAAGTAAATAAATCACCTCATTTCTTGTCTTGTTGATCCTCAGAGGTCTCTCTCTTTGTTGTTTCACATACATTTTCCATATTTTTTAAGGTCTGCTTAAATTCAGGTCTAGATACATTCCTTAAATATCAGGAATGTATCTGGACCTGCAGTGCAGAGATGGGGGAATGAAGGGAAAATACCTAAAAATATATATTGACATTGCATGTCTGCAGAAGTGCTAGGAAAAAAACATCCATTGGGGAGTGTAGCCTAATCAATTTTGTAACTAAAAATGATAAGAAAAGGGAGACACATAGCTTTCTGCCTTTTGTAAGAGAGAGCTGGCATCGTTGAGAGTAGGAAATTTGGTGATCTGCCTCCATTTATGTATTACAATTTAGAGACCTCAGGTTTCTGATATCTAAATATTTTTTAAGCTACTGTCTCCTTTTAATGCCTGTATTGAAGGCTTTCTTCTGCCTTTTGGCTATTTTTTTCATATTCCATGCATTATTCTAGAAATTGTAATTAAATGTCTGAAAGGGTTTTTTTCCAACCTAAATGAGTCTTCACTGAGACGAATAATACTATTACTAGTTTGTTTCATTTGTTTTGTTACTTCCTCCTGTGAATTATGTAGGAAGAGATTTGATGACCTTCAACATCTATTACAGAAATTTTGTCTAGTCTCTAATTGGAATAATATGTGATTTGGTGAAAGCCATATGTATACAGATTCTTAAAGAAACAAAGAAAACTCTCAAGCAATCAAAAAAATCTCTTTCCCAAAAGCAACACAACTCTGAAATCACAGGCTTCCTTGATAAAAGGTCCTGCTTAGATGCGCATACTCTAAGAATTACAAAATATCTGCTGACATCCTCTGTGAACTGAAATATTTCAGTTAGTCTAATCTACTGACTTTAGTAGACCAAGAAGAGCACTACTGGATTGGTGCAGTCTTTCTGGGATAATTTTACCAGAAAGAGGAAAAGAAAACTTAAACACACATGAGAAGGTATTCTTGCAGTAATTCAATATGAATTCTCTGTTTCACAGAATTTCACATTTCATTAAATTTCACTTTATCTCAGTTAAGAATCTTTTCTCCTGCCTTTTCACAATTTAGAGAGTTGTTAAAAAAATTCCCAAACAACAATTCAAACCCCATCTCTCTGAAACGAGCTCCTGAGAAGTCATTACCACACATCTTCATATTTACTTCTTGCAGTCCAACTAACCTTCTCAGTTACAGAGACACTGTTTCTTCTTCTGCTGTCATATATAAATGATTACACATAGGCATCAAATTAGTCCTTCTTCCACATTATTTTACTGGCTTACTGCAAATCTTGGTTGACCCATTAAAGAGCCAAAGGGTAGGAAAAAAACCCAGTGTGCACTGCAGGAGCAATGGTGTCCAATCCATTGTCCTTTAACATGTTGATACACAAGGTATTGCACACCACAGTCTTGAAGCACTGGCTGAGAATACAAAATCCTTATCAAAGACAAGTAAATCTGTCTTATATTTTGCTGAAGGGGCATAATGAATCTGTTCAATTTCTGATTCTCTGTTTTTGAGCTAGTCAACTTATTCTTTAGTCAACAGAGAGAAATAAGTACTTCTTATGATGTATTTCAGCTGCCTACCTTCTAGCTAAATGTGCTATGCCCTGCAATTGTCTATTACTTTCTGATGAACTAGAATAGTTTAGATTATAAATAAATGTATTTATACATAAAATATATATTTTATGTATAAATATATATAAAATATAGACATTCCTGGAAGCTGGAGATATGACATAACCAAAAATTAAGGCTCTTTGCTTTAGATGAAACAAGACTGGATATACTAAAAAAAAAACAAACAAAACAAACCCAAAATACTGAAAGCTACAGGGAAAGGGAAGTACATTCTCTTTTAAAGTCTGACAGTACAAAACTCTAGGATATTTGGTGAATTTAAAAGCAGTATGTTTACAACTTTTGGGAAGGTTCTTCCCTCAGGACACACTGAGAAGCATTCACCATGGCTTCAGAGCAATATTTAAAGACTATTTGTTGTATATGAGATATATGGGAGCTAAAAATTGCAAGAAAATTATTAATACATTGGAAAATGAAGGCTATGGAAAAAGTATCCTCCAGTGAGTGATGGGATAAACATGAAGTGATTTAACCCAAAAGTGGCAGGAGCATCTCTCGTGCAACAGATCTGCCATTGACTTTCTGCATCCATACGGTTCTACTATATAGAATGTGTACACTAGGTTAGAATCATACCCATACAGAACAACTTAGGTTGCAAGGGACCTCAGAAGACCATCTGGTGCAATTTTTGTGAGAAAGAGAGCCTAGATGAGATAAACAAACACCCTGTCCAATCACATCTTGCAAATGTGCAAGCCAGCTGGTGATGCTGTGCCTGATGCTCCCCAGAACACAGCTCCTCCCAGCTGCCAGGGCACTGTTGACTCATAATCAACTTTCAACTGACCAGCATCCCCAGGTCCCTTTCCATGGTGCTGCTTTCCAGCATCCCATTGCCGAGTTCGTACATCCAGGGTTGCCCCACCCCAGGGGCAGAATCCATCCCCTTCCTTTGCTGAACTTTGGTTGGTGATTTCCCAGTCCCCTCATTTATTGAGGTCTTTTTCCAGGGACTTACTGCCTTTGAAGGAGTCAACTGCTTCTCCTGGTTTTGTATTCTCCTAGTATCATTCCAGTCCTGGGTCCATTAATGTCATTTATGAAGATGTTGAAGAGCACAGAGACAAGGATGAAGACCTACAGAGCCCCACTAATGACAAGTTACTGTCTGATTTTACCATATTCACTGTAACTCTTTGTGCCCTACCCATGAGCATGTTGCTCACCCATCCCATGAAGTTTTTATCCAGCTGTGGCTGGACATTTTGTCTAGAAGGATCCTGTGAGAGACAGCATTGAAAGCTTTACTGAAATCCAAAAAGATTACATCCACTGCGCCCCTCCCCTAGACCAACGAGATGGATTACCTTGTCAGGTTTTTTAGGACTCTTCTGGCCTGGGTTATACCAGCTGTGTGATGTTTCCAAGTTAATTTCTGGCAAATTGAAGTCTCCAATAAGGGCAAGAGCAATTGACTTGGAAGCATTCCTTAGTTCCTCAAAGAATAATTTATCAGTGTCATTGTCCTGGCTGGGAGGTCTATAGTGGACTCCCATGATGACATCCACACTATTTGTTTGTCCCTTGATTCTAATCCAGAGGCTCTCAACTTTGCCATTGCCAAGTGTGACCTCCATACACTCTAACCCTTCCATAACATATAGGGCCAATTCCTATCTCTTCTGCCCTGCTTATCCCTCCTGAAGAGCCTGTAAGCATCAACAGGGCACTCCAGTCACAGAACTCATCCCACAAGTTTCACTTATGCCAGTGATGTCAAATCTCTGGGACTGTGCCAAAGCCTTGAGCTCTCTTGTTTGCTCCTCCTGCTGGGTGTACTGGTGTAGAAACATTTCAGGTGTGGTACATTGTAGCCAAGACCGCTTAAAGCAGACTGAGGAATTCCATTAGTGCTCCTTTCCTCAAGCCGTGGCACGCTGCCACATTGGCCTTCACTGGTCAGTCTCATTTCCCCCCTTTTTCTCTTCCAAGCTGGTTTAAAGCTCTGACAAGGAGCCCCACTAATTCCTATGCTGGAATGTTTTTTCCCCTCTGAGAGAAGTGCATCCCATCAGGTGTCAGTAGATCAGTCAGTTTGTCAAATCTGTGTCAGGATCCTGTGATGTGGGGTCCAGCTGCAGCTGGATAAAAGGTTTTGTATAACTGCACATTCTCAGGGAGGACCTGAGGTCTAGATTTCACATATGACTTTAATGTGGCATTGAAAAGAAAATAAATTTAGACTGGTCACCAAGATTTAAACCTGATATAATTGCCTTGTGGATTTTAAATCTTTTCTGTGTGATAGTTATGCAAATCCCTTCTGTATATTTTCACTGAGAGAAAAAGCTTCTAATTGCATCCACAGAAGAGACAACATCTTTAATTCTCTGTTCAATCTCAATATTTTAATAGTCACATATAAACTCTTGTGTGAAAGTGCTACAAACAGATCAAATAGATTGTAAATGAGAAGCTGGATTTTACTGTGATCATACTTTTTCAATAATAAAAGACAAAGCCATTAGGAAGCTGTTGGATTTATCTTTATTTTATCTATATTTATATACAAAAATTCTTGTTTTTTGGAAAGCTGTATGTCTTAGATCATCCTGTTTTTTAGATAACTGCTAAATTCCCATCTTCTAAGATGCAACATTGTGGCTGTTGTTCAGCGCACCAAGATTAGCAGAGATTCTCACACATTTTGTCTTTTGACAGCTCAGCGGTATAATTACTTAAAATTTCATTGCGGTTGCTGCAGCTGTAATCAGCTTGTACTCTCTCTTATTCTGTTGTTTTTCAGTGCTATCAAGAACCATGCATCAGCCTTGCTGGCTTGGACCGCCTTAACAAAATAAACTTTTCCTTGAACATGTTGGAGGTCCTGCAAAAACACTGTCTAAAGAAAAGACCTTCAAAAATTGTCATCCATGTCACCATGAACAGTACTAACATTGTCACAGTATAATAAGTGCTCCAGTAAAATCCAATAACTTTATCACACCATCTTTTTTTTTTTCTTTCTCTTTTTCATCTCTGGTGTCAATCAGAGACAGATTTCACCCTGAGAGAGGAACAATTGCTGAATAAAGAGCATGGCTAAATGTTTTTTTAACACTTCAAGAAAGCAAATATACAGCAATTGATTCACATTTGATCTTCTTCAAAGGTTACCTTGGATTCCTAAATACTAACTAATACTAATACTAACACATTTACATTTCTTTTTTTGGGGGGGCATAATGAATGTACAGCGTAGGAAATATTTTGGGTTTTGGCTCTTAGGTGACTGAAGATGTGAATTATCTATATCTGTATCACGGTAGGAAGTCATGTCAACAATCTAGAGGGGAAAAAGAAAAGAAAACGTCTAAAAAATCAAAAAAATATATAAAGACGTAATTCCAAACTTTTGCCTTTATACAGAAATGCCAGCTACTTGAACTTGGGTAAGAAAATTACCTAGGTATAATTAATAGCTTGGTCTTTGTGGCAGATTCTTGGGAGTCTTTATTAAAAGGTAGGTCATTACTCTTCTTAAAAGACAGCAGTTGTCTTGACTCTGATTCTAAGAACAAAAAAACCTGCAAACTCTGGGCTGATCTCTATACAGTGATCCTGATAAAAACATTAAACATAGAAATAAATATATTATTTTTAAAAATATTGTTTTAAAAATGAAAGCAAAAAGCTGATGCTTTTCTTTTTATAAGAAACCTGTATGTCACAATTTTTGCATCTAATATATGTTGAATTTGCTCCAGCCACTGTCAGAATTTTATCTGGTGATCATAGCTGTCTATTAGTTATGGTAGTCTAACCAAGACTTGAATCAAGGCAATATGGTGGAGTTGCTCTTTGTGTAAGCAAGCAACAGGAACTGAAGATCTGCCAAGGTGTGAAGAATGGGTAGAGAGCTTACAGGTAAGAATTAAGGTGCAGGCTAACACAGTTGTGTGTGAATACTCTGGGCCTCCTGAGCAGGAAGAGGAAGTCAAAGAGGCCTTGTGTTGACATGCGCATGAAGCCTCAGAATCACAGGCTGTGGTTCTCATGGGGAACTGATATCTGCTGGAATGACGACACAGCTAGGCACACACAGCCCAGGAACTTCCTGAGGAGCACCAATGGTAATGTTTTGATACAGATGATGAAGAAGCCAACAATGAGGATTGTATTGCTGGACCGATGTTAACAAAGGACTGGTTGGGATCATCCTTGGCTTGAAGTGACCATGAGATTGTGAAGTTCAGGATCCCATGTGGAGGACACACGACAAAAAGTATGGTTATAATCTGGGACTTCAGAAGAGCTGACCTGGGCCTCTTCAAAGACCTCGTTGGAGGAATCCAATGGGTCAGAGGTCTGAAAGTTAGCAGGGCAGACTAAAAGAGTGAGAGATTCTAGAGAGAATATCTAAGAATCGCTTCCTCCAAGCTCAAGAATTGTGTGTCACTGAGTAAGAAATCACACAGAGGGAGCAGGAGACCTGCATGGTAAGTGAAGAGCTTCTGGCAAAACTCAGATGGAAGAAGGTTTATGGAAAAAGGGACAGGGCACATATATAAAAACACTGTCAGAGTATGCAGGGATGCAACAAGGAAGGCTAAGGTCCACCTAGAATTAAATTTGGCAAAAGATGTCAAGAATAACAAGAAGGGCTTCTTCAAGTACATCAGCATCAAAAAAAGGTTAGAGAGAATGTGGATCCACAGCTGAATAAAGTGAATGCCCAGATGACAGAAGACACAGGGAAAGAGGAGTTATTGAATGCCTTTTTGCTTCAGTTTTTACTGTTAAGGCCAGTCCTCAGGAATACCAAAACCTGGTGGCAACAGAAAAGGTCTGGAGAAAGGAAGATTTTTCCTTGTTTGAGGAGGATTGGGTCAGAGACCATTCCGACAAACATGACATGCACAAATCCATCACCTTTGAAAGTTCATGGATGATAAGAAATGTGCCTTACAACTGGAGGAAAACCAATGCCACCCCAATCTTCCTGGAGGATCCAGGAAGCTACAGGCTGTCATGCTTAATATGAAGATATAATTTTCCTTGGAAGATGACAGGATACTGGAACAGGTTTCCCAGAGGTGTTGTGGAGTATCCTCTGGAGATTCAGCTGGATCAATCTTGTGCAACCTGCCCCAGGTGAACCTGCTTTCACAGAGATGTTGGTGTAGGTCATCTCCAGTAGTTCCTTCCAACCTTTATCATTCTGTGATTCTGTGACCTTTCTTTTGACTGCTAAACATTTAAACATTTGAGAAACAATGAGGTTTTAAGTACTTTAAGGGACTGCAACTTTGATAACTTCCTTAGCCTTGATAACTTTTGTGAGTTAGTCACGTTTCAATCTCTTTTTTGAATAAATAGTGTTTATCTCTCCTCCATTGTTAAAAGAAGGACCTGCATACACCAGAGGGAAAAAAAAAAAAAAAAAAAAAAAGTGATGAAACTAGAACTTGTGAGCTCCACACCTGGCACAGTTACCAAAATGTGGGTGGAAATGTGCTCTATTGTACAAAATATCAGGGCAGAACAAAAGCAGATTGCAAAGAAGTAGATCTTTCAGTTTTATGAAACTGGATTGAGCACAATTTTGTAAGAAACCTGGAATACTGATTCTTATCTAAATGGCTTTTTTCTTAGCCCAAATATTTAAACTTGGCCTTTTCTTCCACTATTTTTTTCTGTTTCAGAGATTCCTTTTTTTCTTATACTTCTTCCCAGCCCGTTTCCACCCACATGTCCTATGTTCCTTTTCTTTGTATTTTTCAAATATAACAAAAAAAAAATTAAAATGGAAAGAAAGAAAAGTACAATGCACAAGATTAACACTGGCAGAAGAAAAGGCATGCATGACTGGCTGTTGGCAGTGCCTCTAATATAAAGCCCACATTTCTTCAATGCACTTATTTTAGTATGATAAATTACATTCCCTTTTCCTTTATAATGCTTTTTTCCTTCAAATGTGCTAACACATAAGTATTCCAAAAAAATTTAATTACATTTGGCAGCTCGTCGAACATAAACACTAAATTCTTGATGGGCTTTTGGACTTTGCCCATATGACAAAACTGGCAGCCTGAAAAAGATTCTCAATCCCCAGATGTTTACAAGATTTAATAATTGTATTTTGAAAATCCATTCTTGCGGGTCATTCCCGTAGCCTACAATAAAATATGAAGATATTTAGCTTGTCTCTTAGCATTTTAAAAGCCAGATATATGAGTAAGGATGTGACCTGGAGAGAAAATTCCCTCAAAATCTTCCAGTTATTCTGCTAGTATACATTTTTTAATTAAAATTTGGATGTGGGAAAGTCTTACCAGTAAATTCTACATTTTCTGCCTTACAGGAGCCTAGAATTTTATTTACAGTTTTCTACTACATCCTGAAAATTTCAGTGTCTTGAATGGAGAATTGTTTGGATTAATTTCTCTAAAGGAATGATACCTGGCTTCAAATCTAAATTACAACTCAGAATTTGTTAATACGAACTTTTGTCTCCAAATGGAAGGAAACTCGTGTGAGTTTACCAACTGTATATCTGACTCAAAAAATAGATACCATAAATTTTCATCTGCAAATATCAGAATAATTTCAGAAATTTGGGGTTAGTTACTCATTTGCAGTAGGTAGTGATCAAGATCAAGTTTTACTTAAAGAAAAAGATTTTTTTCTTATCAATTTTTTGAAAATCTATACATTGATGGTGGTTTCAGAAATACAAGAATAAAAGGTTTATTCTAGTATACATTAGCAAATATTTAATTGATCCATCAGAGGCAATTGTTCAATCACTATTGTTGTTTTGGAAGTTGTGTGAAGATATAAAATAGATTATTTTGAGATATAAGCAGAGATATAATCACTTAGAAGATGTAGTTTCTGTTTTTTACTGCTAACTTTTTGCAGTTAAATATTCTTCCTGCATATATCAATATCTCAGAGTGAGTCTGCTTACTCAATGCTGCTTCTGTCTAAAAATGCAATTTTGGATTTCTAGAATAGGTTTTGGTTGGAGCACCAAAATTCCTCAATGTCAGTCTCTGTCAGTCATAGTTCTCTGATTTTTTTTTTCTTGAATACACATAGGATGATTGTCTCTAACCTGCTACCTCCTATAATTCTGTTAAAGGCAGAGCAAGAGATACTAATACCAGGAAAAAGTCAAAACCTTGTGAGGGAGGTAAATTTTAATATGGCCTAGGAAACATAGTCAAGAAGTCTATTTATGAATGTTCTTAAGTAATAGACTCTAGGCAAAAGTGCTTTGAAATCAGGACAGGTAAATTAATCAGATGTATTAATGCACAGGCTGTTCTGAGGTACTGCATTAGGGGATGTACTGCTTGAAAACAAACTGAATGTGGGGTTTTTCTTCTTTTGCTTTATGCCTCAATGAAATGTTAAAACTGCTGTTGCATCCTATCTCACAGGAGTAAGAGCTTCTCGGACCCATAAGAGGCAGCAAAGTTCCAGTCACTGTGATTCCTTAAGAGTAAAAAAGCCTCAAAGTACTCAATGACAATTACAGTGCTTATTAACCAATATTTGTCTTTCACAATAGGTGTTTGTGCTAGCGGGAAAATCCTCAAATTAAATGTACACAAGTAGATTTTCTTAAATATATCTTTTACTGGATGATACCTTTAATTAAACTCAAATCACCAGTGTTAGTTTTGTGAGGACATTTTTTTGTGTGCTTCGTGCAGTAGAGCTGACTGCTAAAGCTATAATTTTCTCTTGCTCTTGAGCCTGCTGTGACACTGACAAGTGAATGACTCAAGTAACAATACCAAGAAGTAAGAAAAACAACGTTCAAGACCTACGGCTGACAAATGTCCCTGTTTTTTCTCCCAAGAGCCTTTCACAACAGTGGAAAATGAACCTGAGTGCTTCTTGCCCACTCCAGATGAAAGCAATCGGGGATCAATTAATAAATGGTACTATTTTCCACAGCTGTGAGACTGTGATTACAAAAGGGATCGAAACATAGATTGACTTGGGAAAGACCACCTTGCTAGCTTGACAGGGTCACAAAACCACCAAGGAAGTAATTTATTATTGCTATTCATTAAAGAAAGGTTATGGTCATTTTTCTAATTATTTTTCTTACTCAGGACTGCTAACTTTTTCACAGATTGCTTGTCCCTTGTACTGACCTCTGTATAAAATCGATTCATATTTGCATTTTTTTTGTGCTCATTATGGTGAAACATAACACAGACTGAAAATAGAATGCATCCTTCTCTGTAAGAGCAGGTAAACACTGAAAACTGATAAAAAGGTTGTGATTTTCTCTTTTTTGTTTCATTGATTCTTTTACATATTCCTGTAAAATTATGATATTTTAACTATGCTCATTGTGAAGTTGCTATAGGAAGCTTCAGAAAAAATGAAGCCAATATAATATGCAAATCGTTCCAAGAACTAAGATATTATGTGTATTGTTTTTTCTCTTAAATTTTTTAATTACTGAGGATCACCAAATTATTATTTAAAAGCAAGCGTATTTATCTCTCTTTTTTTGATGTTGAACTATCTAGTTATCCAAAGCTCTGTATTTAAATGAAAAAATGAACCAACACAAAGAAATTTGGAGCTAAATCTGGTTATATATTTTGATGAAATAATATTTGTTTGCAGAGTAATTTTGTTCACAGAATTAGGTTTAGAGTTCAGTTTCTTATTTGAATACTAACTTTTGTTCAAACCCTATCTGTTCTCATAAGGCACAAAGTCATATATTTAGCCCTGTTCTTATCTCTATTATCTTTAAATTCTCGAAGAGAGCTGTCAGCTTTGTCAGGAGGGATCCTATTCTAAAAACATTACTGGCTGCAGTACTTTTTAATAATAACAGAAACACTTAATGTTTCTGGTAAAACATCATCCTGAATAGTTATCCAGATACACCAAGGAGAAAGGCTGTTAAATTCTAAATGGTTCAAGGTTATTACTGTCCATCTTTTTCAAGGGATTATATTTAAACCATAATTTGAAACAATACTGTTGGAGAAAATTTCCTCATTGCAACTTTGCTCTCCATGTCTATTTTAAATATGTGTTTGTAGTGATCATTTGAAATAGGGCAATTACACAATTCACATGATTTGGAAAATGTAAAGGAAAATTCACAGTAGTTCAGAGGGTGAATAGGCAGTATCTTTATTTTGAGACCAGAAATGACAAATAAAACCAGAAACACAGTGTATTTCTGCATGACTGTAGGGATTTGAAAACAGTAACCACTGGACACGTATTTATATACATTGTAAAGAGGTATTTGATTTAGCAGAAAAGAACACTAAATACACCCTGGGCTGTATTATCAGAGGCACAGCTGGTAAACTCAGGAACCTAATTATCTCAATTCAATCAGGAGTTATTCATTCTATACACCTGAAATACTGCACGTAGTTTTGATCTCCCAGTACATGAAAGATGTGACCAAACTGGACCAAGAGCAATGTAGGCCCACTACAGGGGAGACTTGGAGTAGTTTCCCTATAAAAAGATCATGAGAGAGCTGATCTTGTTCATCCTGGAGCAAGGACTGCTTTAGGTACAGCGAACAGCGTCTCCCCTGCATGGATAGGCAATGGAGAAGATGGAGCCAGGCCCTGCACAGAGGCACAAGACGGGCCAACAGAAACAAAGGAAATGAGCTGAACTGGGAGAGGTGCTCACTGCCTATAGGGATAAAACTTCTCTCCATGACACTCAGTCCATGACACAGGATGCCCAGAGTCATTGTGAATTCTCTCTGTGTGCTTGGGAGTAAATGTGTCCCTGATCAACCACGTCTGACCATATACTTGTGATGATCTTACTTTTGTAGGAGGTTGAACTGGGGTCCACTTAGTGTCCCTTCCAAACTGAATTATTCTTTTATCTTCTGAAATAACAGCAGATACTTAAAGTGGTCCAAAAAGTGTTATTGTATTTTATTTACATGTGCCATTTTATTCTCTTACTGACCTAAGTTTATCATTTTGATAAATCAGTGAACTCAGCTATTCCAAAGAGATCTGATTCTTCTCTCAGCTATACTGGTGATGAATATGCAGCAACTTGACTGAATGTAACACTTGAGATACATTATTTGAGAATCTGGAAGCTTAACAGACTTCAGGTAGTGACCAACTGAGATAAGACCAGACAGTAATCTTCAGAAGGTAGCATTGACTATCACTAAAGGGACTTGTGCTATGCAAACAGAAAGTCAAGCAGAAAGTCAAACAGAAAGGAGAACTTTGTCTTTTCATTCACTTGAATTGTAAATCATTATTAAAAGCTGATGAGTGAAGTATGGACCTTTCTCTTGGTACTTTTTTTTATTTTTTTTTTCCATGAGGAGAACAGCAAACACAGCTGATACAATATTTTGGCAGTATGTTAAAATTCCACAGCTCTAAAGATTTGTATTCATAATATAGTCTTAAACTACCAGCAGCTATAATTCATCATATTTCTAATTTTACAGAGGCACAGATGGCTGTCCACTCTAGTGGTCCCAACATTACTGAGTTAAACATGGAATAGCATGATTGATTAAAAGTTGTAATCAGACATTACTCCTTGTAATTGTGATTAATATGAGTTTACTATTTCTGACAATAATTACTTTTATTCTTTCTTTTTAACAGAGAGAATAGAAAGTAAGTAGATTACAGGCTTAAAAATCAAGACTTTAGGGCCAAATGAACAATTAGTTGTAATTGCAAAAAAAGAAAATTGCTGTTCATACTTCACTTTTCGGATGGTTTAGGGATTACTGTTATCCTTTTAGTACCAGGTGGCTGTTTTTTCAAGATGAGCCATTGTTCCCCGTGGGGAAAGGAAAGCTAATAATTTACTTGTATCATTTTCTCCATACAAATTTTAATTTCTTTTGCATGCTTCCCCTTTCAGTGGTGCCTAGTAACATGATTTTTTTTAGGAAAGTTGGGCAATTCTTTGAAATTTAAAAAAAAAATATTACCTGAGGCAGTGAAAAATTAATGGACTGATTTCTATTAATGTACTTTGCATTCGTCAGAAACACAGTTAATGGGTTAGTTTGGCTTTGGGTCAGGCCATTGTTTCTTTCACACAGGATTCTCATAGTCAAATCAGGCCTGTATTGTGATAAAATCCTTGACTTCCATATGGCTCTCTTTTCTTTGGAAGAGCTTGTGAAATTTAAACTTAAATTGATACTGACTCTATAACTTAATTTGCTTAAGGAATGGATTTACACAACAAGGTTTTGATAGCAGGTGAGCTGCAGGAGTGGCTTCTATAAGGGGACACCACAAGAAGCCCTCATGTCAGACACAGACAGTTTCATGCAGTTCCAAATCCAGCTAGACAAAGCTGAGCCCAACAGTGACAGTGGTGAGGCCTCTGTGTAAACATTTTTAAGAAAAATATAGAGCACTGTAGAGCAGCCGTGAGTTAAAGGATTTATTAAAAGAAAAAAAAAAAAAAAGTGAGAAACAACCCTGTAGACACACAGGTCAGTGAAGAGTAAAGAAAGAGTGGGAGGAGATGCTCCAGGCAGCAGAGCAGATTCCCCTGCATCCTATGGAGATCTATTGTGTGGCAGAGATCCACTGCAGCCTGTGAAGGATATCCCTGAAGCAAAAGGCTATGCTCTGAGGGAAGCTGCAAAGCACGGAAATCCCTTGCAAGAGCAGACTCCTGGCAGGAACTGCAGCCCAGGGAGAAGAACCCACACATGAAGGGGTTTTATGGCAGGAACTGTGACCCTGCGAGGGACCCACTCCGAGCAGTCTGTACCCTGAAAGAATGCATCCTCCGGAAAGCACTCCTGCTGAAACTGTGCGAGGCACCCCATTCTGCAACAGGGTAAAAACATGAGAAGGACGTGGTATGGTGGGATGCAATTTATTAATTTTTATATCCTCAGTGAAACATCTTCATTCCCCATCTTTCCTTCTGAAACAAAATCTAGTCTTTCAACAAGCTAAGAGTGAAACAAAAAGAAGGATAAAAAAAGCAATGAAAACAAAAGAAGGAAGTTAAACATAACTTTTGGGCAAAGAGTTCACAGAGAAATGTTGCTGTTTCTCAGCATCTCTTGTACTGCCTTTGGCAGACAGATCTTATGAATCCCAAGGCAGAACTTAGAGCTACTTCCCTGGAGTAGAATAATTACAGCAGGCCTCTTTGGTCTTGTTACCACTGTTTCTCCAAAGGTGAAACAGGCAAGTATGGTTCTGTCCTTTGTTGCTGGTTAAATTTTCTCTTATTTTACTCATAGCTATAAATGCTTCTTATTTTACTCTCCTCACATCTCCCTCTTATTTTAATCTTCATATCTCCAAGATTTTTTTCTTCTTATATCCACTGTACTGCTCCATATGATGCTTTTGTTTTATTTATGTGGATGCCTTTGACTAAGCAACCAATTTCATAACATAAATAAGAAATATTTATAACAAAGAACTTTTAGAATTTAGCAGAAATTTTCTTTCCAGTTTGTTAAAAAATATCCCAAACCATTTTCTTCTTTGTGTTTAACAAGATGCACTGCATATTATCTTAGGTTTTAATGTCAAATGGATGATACTGTCTAAGAGCAATGATTCTATTAAATCCATCACAGCAGAAAGATGGATGGTAAGATGTCACATGCAGAGGAAGGTTGGGTGTTAAGATTTGAGTGGCTGTGTGCACCTTTTCCCAAAATATGATCAGGCCTGTATAATACAGCTGGTATGAGCTGTATCACATGGCATTGAAACCTGCTATCATGAGAGATGGCTAATTGGCTATTTGATTAATAGCTCTCCACCAGACTCCATCTGTAGTGAGATTTAGCCTACTGTTCTCAAAGCTGGCTGAGGCATACTTCACCACAACCTGCTGAACAGATACATGGAGCAAAATCATTGCACAGTGAAAAAGCAGTTATGATTGAGCAAAAGGTGTCAAGTATATGCAGCCACTGTCAGAGGGTTGTAGTTCTTTGCCACTGACTTCAAAGTCTTTTCACAACAGTGCAGTGGCTACTTTCTTCTTTAATGAAAGCATTTCCTTTTTCTTGCATTGTAAAGAGAAAATAAAGAAATTATCCATAACAAACAAGAATCCTCTCCAAAACCACTGCGCTAGAAAAGTTTATAATAGGAATGAGGATGTACCTCTAGATTAGCCAAAATGGATGTGAGAAGGGCAGTAATATTTAGCCAGCTGCAAACCCAGAAGCAATGCAATAATGAAGTTGCCTGTGTCCCTAACCCCATTTTTACATACACAGAGACAAGTATAGTTGAGCAGACAGTTGTCTGCGCATTGTACTATCCAGATTTTGATAAATGTTTTAACAAGCTGACATAGGATACTAGTTAAAGCTAAAACCAAGACCTAACAGTCTCTTATTACAGCCACTAAACAAATGAGGGGGAATTTAGTGAGCTAGAGTTACAATTACTACATTCTACATATATGTCTTCTAATCCTGCTGATTTTGTCTTTTTGTTCACGATATATATGTTAACTTAAGAAAAATGACAATGAAGTAAAAAAAAATAGCCTATAAAACATAGTAGTCAGAAAAGGAAGCTGCAAAGAATAAAGCTCAGTGAAATTGTGAAGGTTATGGCTTATTTAAGTTTGGGAGTTTTTTTATATGAGACTGGTGTCTCCCAGGTGAATGGGAGTCAATATAAAAATGGTATTTGTATTACCTCTTTTGAAAGCAAAAAGCAGTTTATTAAAAACTGTTGCAAATTGTGTGACAAGGAAGCATAAGAAGTGCCCGAAAAGCACACCTACAAAGCAATCTTTAAATGCTTGAATCCTAACAACTAACTCTATATACTTATTAGCTATCCTTTTGAATTCTATAGCTCTCTAATGCTACCAACAACAAAATCTTAACTGGATTTAATGATTTCTATACAATTGACAAAATTTCTGAAGACTTTCAAAGAGTCACTAATACTGGGAAAATAATTTGGAGAGGCACAGTGCAATGGTCTTACAGAACAAGTCCTTCTGGATAGAAAGTCTAAAGAGAAGCAGTTGAAAAGGCTGACCCAGGTGTATCCAGCTTTAAAGTTCAGTCTTTAAGGTCTACCCCATCCATTCAAGTCACAGCAATACTGCTTTTTCTCACCTAATAGAGAGCAGTTCCTGGTACTTGTATACTTTAAATATAAGTAGAGAATATATTCCTTCTTTAAATATGTAAGCTGCTTTGCCAATGTACACAGAAGTTCCAGCAGCAGCAATACAGGAAAAAAAGCAAAATATCCAACTGAACCTGCAACAATTCTCTGACATCTAATAACTCTAAGAATCAGGCTGAAGATAAAATTTTGTACATTTTTGATCTTCAAGGATAATTAAAGGGAAAAGCTTTATTCTTCTGAAGAATCACATTCTTATCTTTTGCCTGTTTCTCCCAGTGGTTAGTGTATTTTTTATTTAACAAGGTTGTTGCAACTATAGAAAATAGCTCATCTCTAATACCTTAATCTCTATTTCCACTAGAAAAAAATTAATCTACTAGTTTACATTTATTAAATTTAACATAAACTGTAATTTCTGTAATAACCTGTAACAAATTCTTTTCTGGAAAGTATTATCTCTCTGTATATACAGAGAGATATACATGAATCTATATTCAGCTTCACTAACCAAGCAAATAAACAGGAAGGATTCCATGTGTGCATGATTTACAGTACTTGTGATCTATATTATGTTAAAAACACTACTGCATCTCTTATCAATAGTACAGACCAAGACAATGTGAGCATAACTATTTTCAACATCATTTTTCTGCTTATTGTATATGGAATATGTAAGGATGAATACGGAAGTGGAGATATCACAGCTGTTTAATCTTTTTTCAATTAAGTACCCTAATGTTTCAGTATTTTTCATTCTGTTTTCTGTGAAAAGTTAGGTGCTTTTCCCGTATATATAAAGGAACATCTTGCAATACTAAAAAAAAGCCCAGTAAAAAGTAATAAAGTCCTTGTCTTCTTCATGTTTTGAGGCTATATATTAAGCTAAAAGAGTTATTGAAAGAAGTCCCAGCAAACCAGACAGAATTATTTGCTTCTTGAACATATTTTGAATTCAGTTAAAAATCTATAGTTTTTTGCCTCTTGTATTTTTATACTGAGAATGAAAGTAAACGGCAAATGAATTTTCATTCTGTAAGCCTTTCTAATTTTCAAAGAAGAATTAGATTTATATTAGAAAAAGGAGACATGTAAACGTTAGTTTTAGAAGAAATTAGTATGCTTTTCTAAATTTGTTAGGACAACATTATCTTTAGTAAGACTCTTACATAATATATACATAGAAGATAACTTTATTTTTTGAAGTACATATAACAAGAGAAGATGTGACTTAGAGACATTAGAATGAGAACCAGACCTAAGCAGGATTTATCATGTATATTTTCACTAGTCTAAATTAATACCATAACCATCACTAGCATCAAGGATTTTACAATAATGCCTTTGCTAGCCAGTTGAATTTGTCAAGGACATTGAAAAGTATTTTAATATTAAGAGAACACATTTGATAAAGGCCTTCAGTGTAGAGGGTTGATATGTTGGAAAATATAAAGGAACACCAACATACCAAAAAAAAATAAGGGAGGAATTACAAGATATGTAATTACATAGCAAGATACCCTGTCACTTCTTTGGTTGAAAGGTGATAACAGATTTGTGAATTTGTTATTATGATTAATTTAGTATAGCCTTGTATCCACTGCAATCTCATGTGTTTGCTAGTGTTGTATACACATGAGAGTGCACAGAGTAGGGGCATGCAAATCACGTAAAGGCATGTAAGCCCCCGGAAAATAACCACAATATTACAGATGAAATGAAAGGGTGTCCTACAGGCTCCACAGACTAGTGCTTCCAAAGAAATCAAATTTGTTAAGGCTTTTCTCATATAGCTCTCTTATGACAGCCATGCTGTTTATAATCTTTTTTC
>VZSR01001299.1:2237520-2248638 GCA_013398615.1 Brachypodius melanocephalos | reverse complement strand
AAGTTTTTACTGAAGCACTCTGAGTGCAATGGCTGTCTCGACTACGACAATTCTTGGCTAACAGTTTTCATCAGTTTCTTGAGGACAACCTGGCACTGAAGCATTAGCTGCAAAATTGTTATTTCTTTTACTCAGACCTAGCTATCAATTTCCTTATAATAACCCCACTTACAGATAAAAGGATTCCAGGTAATACATATTTTAGTGCTGAAAACTATGCCAAGTTATTATGATTACATTGATTCTCCAACTGCTTTGTTTTATTTGAGTATATGAAAACAGCTTTTCATGAGTTTCATTATTTTTTTCCTTCCTGAATTCCTTCTTAACTCTTCTTAATTCAAAGTGAACGTTTTTTGAAAGATTGGGGACTGTTCATTTTTATTATATTACATTTTTCCTATGCTCACTAAAAGAGCCTCACAAAGTAAAATCTTCCAGAGAAATCAGAAATAATGTAGAAACAAAAGCAAATTAAAATGAATATATTGAAATAATTCTAGCAGAACTCTGTAGCATCTTATGAAAATGCAGTGCAACAAAAAATAAAAAATATTTTTCCATCTTTTCCTCTACTCAACTGCCAATCACAATTACAGCCCAGTTAAAGTGATTTCCACTATTGCAAGTTGTACTGTGTCTGGGTGGAAAGCTTCTAGCTTTCTTCCTAACAGCCCATCTGGGGCTGTATTGTGGATTTATAGCTAAACCAGTGTTGAAAACACAACAGTATTTCAGTTGTTACTGAATAGTGCTTGCACAGCAACGTGGCATTTTTCCCCCCACTGAGGCCTCCCAGAATCAGGCTGCAGATGGGCCAGAAATTGAGTGGCACTGCCAGGACAGATGACTAAAAACAGCTAAAGGGATATTCCATGTCATGTAACAGGATCATCATCGAAACCTTAGTTAAAAGAAAAAGTGGGATGACTTTTGTTTTCCAAGATGATTAGTGCTCAGTCACCACCTCAGATAGGAAAGACTGTGACTGCTTTTCCATCCCTTGAATCCCCAAATTTTCGCCTACTCCATTTCCTTTATCTCAGTCCACAAGGATTTGGGGGATTTCAATTGTTTATGGATTGGCTGCTGGTTTTTTGTTTGATTGATTTTTGCTGATGAGGCTGTTCCTGATTGAGACTATTAAGATGAAAATATTAATAGGAATATCAAATTAACTTCACATATATAATGTCATAAAAAGAACTAGTAACAGTGCTACTAATATTCCATGAAATTCGGATTCTTGGAATGCTAACAGAAGCATGTTTCTGCTTCAAGCATAGCAAAACTGGACATAAGTGATAACATTCCAGCAATGAAAATGCTTCAAAGTAGCATTTCTAGGAATCAAAGCCTCATAGTGCTGTCAATAGACATTTTTCAGGCTGCTATTTCCAACTGGTATTTTGCCTCATACCTTATATGTTAAGCTAAACCCATATTTTTAGACTTCATTTTTCTGGTAGTAGGAGAAAAAATGTATTTCCAGGTAATATTTTCATGTTGGTAGGTACATAAGACAAAAAAACCCAAAAAATTCCTGATGAGAGAAAAAAGGTGTCTATCTTATATAAAATGTTTATAAATTTCTGCAAAAGAACATTAAAATTTAACACCAGTCTGATGTGTAGCAATGGTATTCTCCTTTTAGGTGTTCTCAGTCACCCACTGAGCAGTCACTCATTGAAACCACTGAGATTTAAGGGTATATCTAAGGGAATAACTAAAGTACACATGGTCTACATTCCTGATTTAATATTTCAAAAATGACATCACTTTATATTACTGTATCTTGCATCGGACAGCAATAAAACAAGACATTAAAACAATAGTTATGATAGATATCCATTATAGATGTAATATTATGTCAACTATAGAAAATTTTACATTATTATTTTATAAATTAAAGTCCATGTCTTATTATGCAATCATAGAAATGCTTGTCAACACTACAGCTATTGATTTAATACTGGCTCATGGAGCAAGGATAGCTGGAAACATGAAATGTTCAAGAAAAACCTCTGGTTTTATACATTTTTCTGGCCTCTAAGTTTGTTTATTCTTTTATGGCATAAAATTATAAGTATTAGAGGAGGTGTGGCTTGCATCTCTTCAGTCAAAGGTCTGGCAGTATTTACTGGAAATACAGCACCTCTGGCTTTTTAGACTTCTAATGGAGCTTCAGAGATCCATATTGTTTTGGAGCTTTTATGAGCTATTTTCTGTAGGGGTAAAAATTATATGTAGATGCCACCAGCACATGAAAACTCCAAAGCTGAATCCAGTGCAGTAAACCCAGCAAATCCTAAAGCATATTATTATCAGAGATCGAAGGAGCTGAATTGGTTTACCTGCCTAAGATGTTCCACATATAGCAGCTATATATACTGCTTCCTGTACAAGCTCCAAAATAAAGTGATTATCAAGATGTGCTATACAACTACTTCTGCACAATAAATTAATTCATCTGACTTTGAAAGTTTGTCATCTAAGATATCCTCACCCTCAGAGAGGCCACTATTATTTTGGACAGTTCACTTTTCAGTAAGACATGGGAATTAAAATAGTAGTTTCCTTATTTTTAATTACACTGATTTAATGAAATATGGTTTTGCTTGTGAACCTTAAATTTAAAGAAACCATTGGTAGTCTTTGGACAAGAAGCCATTAATGGAATAACTAGCAAAATATCTAGAATTCTGCTCTGGCCTTGCTGCTTCTTTTACAATAAAGCTTACAAAGTTAATATATACAGATACCTGTAGTTTTTAAAAATAGATTTATGTTATAGATACTTAAAAATTCTAAGTATAAGTACTTAACAAAACTTTGATTAACCTTTCAGAGTTTATCTAGTATGCCCTTCCAAAGGTATTTTAATATTTCCATCTTCACATTTTAAAATGGCAGAACCCTTTTATACAGCCAAGGAAGAAAAACTTCTATGTTTTCTATTGATTTTTTTAAAATTCAAATCCATATTTTTAAAGAACAGAGCCCAAAGCACAAAAAAATTACCCGTAGCAATTATTTCAGCCTTTAGATTTCAGAAATCATGATCCAAGCCACTAGGACAATGGGCTAGGTCTTAGAAATCCTGGATGCAACAGAAAAACATGGAATATATATTTTTAGTTCTGGCGGGTTTTTTCAGCTTCCATTAGAGTTCTTTAGTTTCTCAGTCACTGTAGAGTCCCAACCCCATCCTTTTTTTCTCACTGTTCTCTTTGGTTCAGACAGCCAGGATGCAAAGGATCCTCTGCAAAGCATGAAAAGACATAATGAGAATAAACTCCCAATTCTTTTGTATCTTTTGGATTCTTCTAAGTTAGTTCTTAGGAAATGCTTATGAAAGCATGAATTCCTACACTCAGTAGCAGTTAGACATCAACTTAAAGAAAGACTGCATTTCACTCTTTTCTAATTTCATAGCCATCAGTATCTAAGTTGGCAACAAAGCTTTTCTGTCCCAAATGGAAATGGACCTTTCTATTATAAAAATGAGCAAAGAACAAAGGTAAAAGGAAGCAAAAGAGATTTTTTTAATGTTCATGCATTAGAGAGGACCCTTGAATGTAGTTGCAAAACTGAAATCCAGTTCTTTGAGGTAGAGCACACAACTGCCAATGTGGGGTTCCTACTCTCTTCCATACAAAGTTGTGTATAGGAACCCAATGGTATCATTCACCTATTCTACAACATTATTACTCCAAGATCTCAAAAAAAAAAAAAAAAAAAAAAAAAGGCAAATCAAAAAAAAAAAAATCAAAAAAAACCAAAAAGCCACCAACAAAACCCCCCAATTTCCCCTCCCCCCCAAAAAATTAAAAAACCCACCACAACCAAAAATATAAGCTAATAAAACCCTTTAAATCCTCTTAGAGTTACCATGGTTTTCTTGTTCCATTATATGACTCAAACCAGGAGTTCAAGTGTCTTCTAGCTTTTCTAGTGTATACAGAAGCAATCCATGGAGCCTCTCCCAAATAAATAACTGTTTTTCCTGATTCACAATACCCAGAGACATTTTTAGCACATTCCTTTGGCATCACTCATATGACTCATACAGATTTAAGCATTTTAGTTTTCATTTTGCTTTCAAGAATGTCTGTTGACAAATAACTAAGAAGCACTCCAAACTCTGCATGCTTTTCACTTCATCATCTCAGCTTGGCTGAAGTAAAGAGTACATATGAAATACTTATATTACAAACCAGAAATGCTTCCTGCAGGGAAACAGCAGAAGACTGGGTTCAGTCCTGGCATGGTTCTATAGCACTTTACAAACATAACTTTCATTCCTACTACTAGAGACTAAAATCTCAGGCACTCAGCCTTCCATTTTGCTAAACACATTGCTTATTTACTTGACTTACAGCAGTTAATTATGGTATAAAAACAAAAAACTCTGTGTAGGAAAGAAAGACAAAGTTTGTGAGAGACTATCTAGTACTTGGACATCTATCCTCTCAGGGAACAGCAAGGACCAGCTTCTCCCTAAGGGCTAGGAAGCCAAGGAGGATATTGTGGCCAGGAGGGAAAGAAGCCAGAGCCTCCTCTCACAGTAGCCAACGGGGACAGGCAGGACAAAACCTGAGGTGGTAACTCAACCCAAAGCCCAGGCCATGGGGCAATAGCACAGTGATGAGATCAGTCGGATGAGTCTGAGGTCAGTCCATAGGTCACAATCAGGATCATGAACATTGGATCAACCAGGCAGAACCAAGGTCAAGCCAGCCACAGGTCAAACTCCAGTTCCAAGGTTCCTGTAGCCAGGCACAACTGAGCAAGACAGAGCACCACAGCTTGGGAGAGAGAAAGTGCCCAGGGCAGAGCCTAAATACAGCTCCTGGACCATTGTTGTGGCTGGAGGTCTCTGGTGAGGCTGATTGGCACCATTAAGGCTGAATAATGTGCTCACCACCCTGACACATTGAATATCTATCCTTCTAAAAGATTTTCGATATATACTCATACTGTAGCATCTGACTACTTCAAATGCACATTATTAGAGCTTCTTGCCAAGATTTCAGAACCCTTTTTTTTTTTTTTTTTTTTTTTTTTTTAGTGGACTACAGTTTGCATTCTGGATTTTTAATATGTTATTAATTTCTGATTGGCCCACCCTTGTCCTGCTTTGTTTCTTTTTGTTTTATTTAAATTGTGAATTTGCGTTGATTGTTGTTTAGAGTACATAAAATTCACTTGATAACCCATTCTTTTTTCCACTTCTTTTCACTGTAGATTGAAAAACCTTGGTTCAGTCAAGCCTGATACACCAGGCTGGTTCTGTGACACTGCTAAAATGCTTCAGGGATTAACATCAGTTTTGGAGACATTCTTACAGGCTATGCAATGGCCACAACAGCCCCAAGAATAAAAGATCCTTTCTGTGGATCTATGAATGTAGTAAAACCAAAGAACAGGAAGGCTGAAGGGAATCTCACTTTCCTGAGCAGTCAAAACCCCACAGGATACACAGAATCAGAGAGAAAACTGACAGTAACTTTTAGATTTCTGGCAACTGCTGTGAGCAAAACAGCTGCTGCTGACAAGCCAGGGAATGCAGTGCCTTCCTTCTGCCCTAGTGTCCCATATCTCAGCTGTAAGGTACAGCTGCACACTTACTTCCAGGTGGAAATGAGTGTGCTCTGGATGTATTCTAGGCCTGAAGGATGGGGTAATTTCCAAACCAGAAGACAGGCTGCCAAGTTAGCATGATCTTGAGCTATTAAGCCTTGCTGACAAGCTGCACATAAAACACAAGTAGATGCCCCAAAGGTAAGGGTTGAATTTTTCTTCCCTTCCTGCAGAGTATTGCATGGATTTATGTCTAATTCCCAGTTCTTCATATCCACCTTGCTGGCATCTGTGTGTTGATAGGACAGCTGTTTTCAGTGTTTTAAGGGTGTTTAGACATTCCTCAAGTGAATTAATGCCCAGTGTCAAGTACAGAGACTCTTGATTCATAATATATACCAAGAAGGTAAAATGTCTTAGTCCATTACTCGCTTCCAGAATGTATTTGTATATTCATCTTCAGGAAAGGATTAAAAATTCCTACATGCATAAGTATTTTCTATTTTTTCCTACCTCTAAGCTGTTGAATAGCAGAAGGTCTTCAAGTTTTTAAGAGGAAAGAGAAAAAAGAAATGTTTAAATTTAGATATTGAAAGATAAACAAGCCCAAAATAATCTCTCAGATAATGGTAAAGAAAAGTGAGAGATGCTCTAAAGAATAAAATTACTGTGAAGCACTTGAACCAACAAAGAGAGTGTTTATAAAATGTCAAACTATTTTTATAATTTAAGGTACATTATCTGCTCCTATAAAATGAACTTTATGAGTAGTGAATTCATTGTGCAAGAACAGTGTTGCCTATGTTGATAATTTTATTGTTATATTCATAATATTTGGTGGTTTTCTTCAAGCTGTGGATTTCAATATTATTACATTTCAAGAGACTCTCTGTTTTAATTTCAAAATAAAAATATTTTATTGGTATTGAGTTTTAGAGAAAATAATGTTTATATGCTAGATATTTGAAACTTGAAAAACAAATACAAAACATGTAATAAATAGAGCTTAAGAATTAATAATTTCACATATATTTTAATCCAGTCAAGTCTTTTTATAAAATCTTGTTTCAATTTTTGAGCAGTTGAGATTATCACTTACATACAGTTTCATAACTTCTCTGTTTTACCATAAGATATTTGTAACACACAAAGCTGAAATAAAAGCTTCATGTAATAATGTCATCTTTGGGTTCATTTTTATGGTGTATTCCTAGAGGTTTTTCACTCATGTTTCAAAATGTGTTTGCAAGAACGCATCACTGCAGTCAGAAACATGTCAGGAACTCAAGCTTTAATAAGATAAGGAAAATCATTCCCCCTTGACTCAATTCAGCAAACCTTCAGGTCCACATCATGTCTTGTTTTTGTCTTCTAAATGGAAATGTCTTCTAAGTGGTAGTTATTTCATTTTTCAAACATGGAGAGAAAAAACAATATGATAACATTTTTAAATGCTTTCTTAATTACCATAATGTTAAATACTTTAGGAGACATTAAACACTTAAAAGGAACTGACAACAAGAATAGACACTGAAGTTGGACACTGCATAAGGCTCCACATCTTTGCTGATATTGTGAACATTTCAGAGACATCTAAAATTACACACTGTGCATAAAAAAAGGACACCAACACTATAGGATTAGAGTGGTTTTAATCTGTTTTGTAAATGTCTAAGCCCTGAGAGGAACCTAAGCTATATTTCTCTCCTTGAACTCTCAGCAAGGACAGTGCTGTGTCAGGAAAGTTTGATGTCCTCTCCTTCAGGCTTGGGAGGTTTGAGCTGAGAGCTCTCTGCTCTTAGACCTGGCCTTGACTTTCTCCCTTTGAAAGAAAGTTTAATGAGTAATGCAGGGAACTTAAAGGAGGCATTGCTTTAGTTCCCATTTCTAAAACTGTTCCCATTTTTAATCAAATGGCCACTGAATTATCCCATCTCCTTGGCAGATGCAGAAGGACAAGCCCTCGTACTTGCTTCTCAGACTCTAAGAATCAGAAAGCCAGAGAGTTTTCAAATCCTAATGTTCATGTTGGTTTTTAGGACAATTTAATTTCGGACTATGCAACAATATAGGCTCTGAGATTCCTGTTCATGCTAAAAAGGTTTATTTAGTATACACTAGTTTCCTAGAAAACATATTTGTTTAGGGAGATCTTTGAAACAGCTTTCTGAGATTCTAACTCTTAAGCTTAAAAAGTTTAAAAATAGTGAATGTCAGCTTCTGAAAATCAATACTTTCCTCCAGGTTCCTAAGTCTAGTCCCTTTTCTTTTTCTTTCCCCAAAGGTAGACACCAAAACACCTTTGTGAACTTGGAACTGAATGATGGGAGGCAACAAGAGTTAGTCACCCAATGTACACCGGTGCCTTGAGGCCACACATCTATACATTCCTGTGTCTGAAAAGTTTTAGAAAATATAGGATTTTGACTCATGTGTACAGAAGCAAACATCTGAAGTTGTTTTAGAGGAATTAACTCTGATGTGAGGCAGAAAACAGATCACTGTGGGGTGTTGCCATCTTCAGATGCTGAAGAAATTTTGCCAGATTTCATCTACCAGCCTGGCAGCTCCTAAATCACAGAGATGTTTTTGAAAATGTTACCTACACTCAGTTGTGACTAATGATAGCTGAGACTCTAGAGAACAATTTGGAGGTCATTCTGTGCCTGCCGCCTCTATTTCATCAGTCCTCTCATGGGGCACACTCCAAGCTTTGGGAAATAGTTAGGAATTTGTTGTGTTTGTAGTGCTTTGAAGATGAAAACCACTGTAGATTAACAAGTTTTAGGTTTCAATTCCTCTGATTATACTTCACAAAATGTTATTTATTTCAGAAGTACCATAGATCTTATTGATATTTTGATTTTGACCCTGCTGAACAAAAGGAAGGATAAACATTTCCAGTTCTTTTCTATTTAGTCATTACTCTTTTCCCTTTATCTTATATGTGGGTTGTTAAAAAAAGAAAGATAAGATGTGTTACTATCTTCAATATAAAATGTCTTGACCACTATCTAAGTTGTAATTTGTAAAATCTTGAAAAATTAGTTGTTTTGTCACAATTTGAAGCACTAAAGCTTTTCAGCCTTTTTGCATTTTAAATCTCTTTAATCCTAAAGTCAAATATTCCTACAATCACATTTGCCCATTGTAAAAATTTTAACAACCTATGATCCCACCCTGCATTACGTCTCCGAATTATCTTCCAATTCAATTCCTTTTCAAGTTCTGTTCTCTTTTCTCTCTTTTAACAATTTTGAATTCCACATAGGAAGGCTCCTTTTCTTTCACCTCTGCCTAAGAAGAAGTGTAGGTTGATAACTACAGCAATACACTGCAATTAAACAAGGAGGCTGTCCTGTAGAGGCCATTTCCTCTTGTCCTGTCATTGATTGCTTGGGAAAAGAACCTGGCTACAGCCTCCTTTCAGAGAGTTGTAGAGAGCAATAAGGTCTCCCCTGAGCCTCCTTTTCTCCAGGCTAAACACCCTCAGCTCCCTCAGCTGCCCCTCAAAGGACTTACTCTTTCAACATTTCACCAACCTCGCTGTCCTTCCATGGATACGGTCCAGCACATTAATGTCTTTCTCGAATTGAGGGGCCCAGAACTGAACACAGGACTTGAGGTATGGCCTCAACATATTATGTACCTCTGATTACAATCATTTCCCTAGGTGACTGAACAAAGATATTCACTTTTTTATGATCTGCTCCAACTGAATTGTTGTTACCCCTACCTGCTGATCAATTGTGGGTACAGAGTACTTAGACTGCTGGAAGCACATAAAAAGATTCTTCTGACGGATTTCAAAAATAAGCTTTTTTATTTCATGGTACACAAATATGGTACAATGTGAAGAGTATGGTCTGTAGGACAAGAGCTGTGACATGAGTTTATTTGATAGTGAAAAGCAAAAACATTTCTGAGGATCTGAACCAGGAGGAGGGAGAAAAATTTAATGCTGTCCTGTTTTTCTTTCCTATTCCTGAGGAATGAAACAAGGAGCAAGCTATTTCCATAGTCTTTCTGGGTTTTCATAGTTTCACAAATGTGTATTGTAAGGCATTTGATGGCAGTCTCTGTATATTTTAAATATTCACTGATTTTTTTTTTGCCTTTATTTTGTAATCACTATGATCTTTCAGGATAGGACAATGGTAACGCACTAACATTTAACATTTTGCTTTGTATGCATTCTCCATCCATGCAGTAAATCAGCAGGTGTTCTTTGAATTGCTGGAAGACATGTAACCTTGTAACTTTGAAAAAGATTGCTAACCTGGAAGGAAAATATTGAAAATTCTTCTCTACAGACTTTCTACAAAGTTTTATTCAAGCATTCAACTTCTCTGTTGTCTTGAACGCAGAATGTTCTTCACTGCCTGTATATAGAATCCCTCCATCTGGTAAAAATAGGATTTTGGCAATCTTCTGAAAAAAAGATCATGTATTGATGTTGAAAATATTATAATTTTAACAGAGTACATGACTCAAATTGAGTTTATAAATTTCAGGTAATCTACCAAGGCAGTAGGATAGCAGATACGCCAGTTGTGACCTCAAGTACAAAAAAAAAAAAAAAAAAAAAAAAAAAAAAAAAAAAAAAGTCTAAAATTGAGGAAGAGTTGTAATTACACTATATAAAGTCATGAATTTTTTGCATAAGACTGGCTTCAAATGCAGGGAACTATAACTTCAACATGCAAATATGGCCACCAGCAGAGTTCTAGTCACAGTTTTGTCCCATGTTTTTTCATGCTTTCCATGAAACAATTGTATCCATTGAAAAATAAACAGTGACCAAGCCCATCATGAATATTTTGTAAGAAATATTCTGAATAGAATAGAGTAGAATAGAATAGAATAGAATAGAATAGAATAGAATAGAATAGAATAGAATAGAATAGAATGCTGTTGTAGAAATAAATGAAAATATTTGGTATTATTGGGCCACCTTGTTATCAGGAAAACATATAATTTTTAGATGAATGAGATGTGTTAAATTGCAGTTCTAAATTGCTATCCTGCACTGTAGTACATATGCTTGTAATCTGTGTAAGTACTCTATATCATCATTTATCTGGGCATCTGGTAGAGATAACAGCAGATGAGATAAGCAGCCAGCCATCACAATTTCACTTTCTGTTCTATACTCTATGTCACATATTCATTAATGGAAGTATTCTTACTGATCATCAGGCAATTTTCATTCCTGTTTATCTGAATCCTTTTATTGCTAAGTGTCATCAAGGAGCTTTGATGTGATTGCAGTTAGAATCTATACATCCAAAGATAGTTTCCTCAGTTTCCCAAAGCCCTTAAGAAGTCATTCTTTTTCACAAGTGGGATACAATTTGTTGGCTGCTTCTCTTTAAGCATTCTTGACCTAAATGTTGTTCTTGGTTTGTCTTCATGAGTTTGAGTAGTGTGAAGGAAACTCTGCTTTCTTGTCAGCCATTGTCATAATGGCAGGTAACGTGGAATCAAACTGTGCTTGTCTATTCACAGAGAAGTCTTTGATCAATCAGAACCTTG
>VZSR01001299.1:2108657-2225545 GCA_013398615.1 Brachypodius melanocephalos | reverse complement strand
ATCAACCCTTTCTTTTCTTTTTAATTGTAAATTTTTTAAGTCTCATTTTCATTTTTCTTCATCTATCTCTTTCTCCAGAGAAGGTCAACAAAGCTGGTGAAGTGTCTGTAACACAAATCTAGAAGTGGCTGAGGGAGGTGGGGGTGTTTAGCCTGGAGAAGAGGAAATTCAGGAGTGACCTTATAGCTCTCTGTGGTTTCCAGAAAGGTAGTCATAGCATGGTAGAGGTTGATCAATTGTCCCAGAAAACCAGTGACAGGACAAGAAGACACAGTCCTAAGCTGCCTCAGGGGACATTTATGTTGGACATTAGGAAGAATTTCTTCATGGACAGGCTGATTGGGCATTGGAACAGGCTGCCCGGGGAGCTAGTGGAGTCACCATCCCTGGAGGTACTTAAGGAAAGACTGGATGTGTCACCAGTGCCACGGCCCGGCTGACATGGTGGTGTTTGGTTATCGGTTGGACTTGATGATCTGAGGTCCTTTCCAACTTGACTGATCCCAAGATTCTGTGATTTCTTTAATTTTTCCCTTAATTCCTTGAACTTCCTGATCTTCTCTAGGTTGTTTCAACTTTCAATTATTTGTCCTCCTGAGCCTGAGTTTGTCTGTTTGTCTGTCTATCCATGTTCATAATTATATCCTGAATATGCATACTCTAATTTTATTAATATGACAGAAGAAAAGATCTGTATCTATTTAGGCATTTGGACAGGAGAAAAAGCAATAAACAATTTTATTTAAGGTAGGAGTGTAACTTCTTTGCTATCAGGTACGGAAAAGAGATTTTTAGCTGGAGTCTAGTGGCAGGCAGTTCTTCAAAAATTCCTTTTGGAGTCTTGAAGAGAGTTGTAGAGATCAGTCTCTCCAGGAATATTATAACTTGCTGCTTATCTCATGGCTGGCTTGCCCTGACACTCAATGCCAGGATAGAAAAAGGGATGCAGTGAGATTGTCTTTGATCATTGTGTGTATAAAACAGTAAAGTTCCCTGTGCAGCAAAGTTCAGGAAACAGAAATGTGATTAATTTATAAAATATTTTCTTTTTTTTTTTTTAATCATTTTTTCAGACTGATTGAAGGAATGAGGGAAACTCCCTCTCTTACCTCACTTTCCAGCTTCTAGGTAGAATGCAGTCTACAGTAACCAGTTTGAGATGGTTATGGAGATACACTGAATGTTTTATTTCTCCATTTATAAGAAACTCCATACTGGGCCAAGACAAGATAGGGTATCTTAATCATGTTTTACAGGATGGTTGCAAAGAAGAATTTCTGAACAGACCACAAATACCTTATAGAAAATAGGACATAAATGTAAGAAGAGTAGTCCAAATAGCTATTTTACAGATATCATCAATCAGAAAATATCTGGTAGAGTCTCTGGTTGCCAGAGGAAGTGCTTAAATAAACTAAACCTTTCCTCTTTCTTTCTCTTTCTTTCTTTTTCTTTCTCTTTCTTTCTCTTTCTTTCTTTTTCTTTCTCTTTCTTTCTCTTTCTCTTTCTTTCTCTTTCTTTCTCTTTCTTTCTCTTTCCTCTTTTTTTCTCTTTCCTCTTTCCTCTTTCCTCTTTCCCTCTTTCTTTCTCTGCCTAATTTTTCTCTTTTTCCTTTTCTTTCCCCTCATTTTTTTGTATTTCTTTTATTCTAAGTATTTTTCTCCCAGAGAAAGAACTGCTAATTGCACTGAACATTCACTGAGGAAGGTTTTTGGAACAGATCCTCAAAAGCTCAATATTTTATATTCATTATGACAACAAAAATTCCTATGCAAAAAGTACAAATCCTTGAATTTCATAATGATTTTCACAGTCAAACAGAATGTTGATCACCTATTTGCCTTCTTTCTTCTCTTCTTTTCTTTGAGAATAGAACCATAACTTACAGATAATGTTCATGAAGATATGTAAAATGAAATTTTCTTTAAAATGAGAACTAATCTAATAATAATAGGTTAGAAAGGGATGAATGTTAGGTAAGCAATGTACTCAATCAATATGGGAGGAAGCAAGTTAAAACCATAACTCTTTAAATTCTGTTTTCCTTTTATTCTAGATTAATTATATAGGTGAGAACCAATTGAGTATTCTAGGGTGGCATAGAAATTTAAAATTTTATCACTCTGCATTTATTTGTAGTCCATAGTATGGAAGCTATATCCAGCACAAATTGGAAATTGGAGTCTCTGCTCAGAGATGTTGAAGTGAAAAAGAGCCATAAGACAGACTAAGCAAGGTTTGCCTTGGAATAATCAGAACCTCAAAGTTGTGATCATCTTCCCACAGAACAGGAAATTGAATTTTGACACATAGATAGTGGTCACATAAATAAAAATCCAATTACAAACTTGGCTATTTGAGATGGAAATATTGAACCTTCTTTGTCAGAAATTCCATTTAAAAATATTTTTGAGAAGAAAAAATTATTCCTTCATTTTGCAACATAACCAAATTTTAATCTTTTAAGGGCAAGACATGCTATTATGATGAAAAATTCTTGGTCCATTTATTCTTATATCCAGAAATGTAGTAGTAATTATGATGAGAGTCTTTAAGAGGAAAAAAAAAAAAAGTTTATCTTGGGTGTTTCAGTAATAAGACATTAGTATTTTTCCTGAAAATTACAAATTAGTAGTTCTTAGTACAATATCTTGAGTTCTATTATTCAACTGTAATTCTATAGAAAAACTCTTCTAGAATAAAATATATGCCAGAAACATATAGAAATGCATTTCAATACAATTATCATCCAGAACATAAACGGAATGTATCTGACCTTTGTGAAGAAATCTTCTATCCCTTCCCAAACACACTTTTATTCTTGTCCCACATCTCTTCTACACCCACCTGTATGAGAGCCTTACTAGTTAAGGTTTTTTGGATGTTTGACTCTCAATTTAGCTAGACATCAAAGGGGTTCAGAGATAACTTTGAAATAAGTACTCCCACAAGTAATTCAGGAGTGTCCAGTTGAGATGTTCTTTTAATGAGAAAACAACATAAATATATCATTTATATCAGCATAGGTTTTTAAATTAGAATTCTGAAATTTTATCAGATATTTTGACTACTTCAGTAGACTTTAAGTCTATAGGTAATATAGGTCTCCTACACACATATTAAAAATACATAAAATCCCGAGAGAGGAAACCCTAACTATTCTTTAATCAGATATGCTGTACTGCTCATTTTGCTTACTGATGAAGTGAGTTGGGGTTCACATGCAGGGAACATTAAAGCAAACAAATATTAAAAAGAAATATACTTTCTACTTTTTGCTATTTAAAAAAGAGTTGAAATAGGCTTGCTGCACTTGGAACTAAGCATTTGTTCTGCTCTTCTAACAAGTGTAGTTCTTGCTGTAGAAAGAAATGCTCAGAAATGCTTTCTTTAATTAAACCAACTCAATTTAGAGTATTCTTGATAGTTGCTACTATATAATAAGGGCAAGCTTCCCATGCAGCCTGAGGAAAAGGAATGCAGCTCTCTCTAAAATATCTCTTACCTTTTGAGAGCAAAATATATGCAGATAATTTTTGACTGTTTCTTAAGATGGATTCCTGATAAATATTTAAATTTATAAATTCATATATTCAAGATAAAGTTATTTATTGTATTTCTTGACAAGCCTCATATTTCTTCATATTATGCTATAACATATATGGGTCTGAATATATCAATGTTTTCAACTTTTGAATTCACTGTAATGACAATGAAATGAAAACAGAAATCAAGATTACCACAGTACAAAAATCAAACACAAAAACAACTAAAAAAATTGTCTCATGCAACCACGAGCAGGAAAAAGAAAGGAAAAATTAGTCAACAAGCTGGCTATACTACAATAAATTATTACAATATAAGGCCTTCAAATTTTGACCCATTTTCTTGGTTTGAAAGACAAGTGTCTGCTAAGGAAGGCAGGAGCGTCCCTCGAAATAGAAAATGTAAACCCTTCCTTCCAAATTATTATAATTTTGAAACAAAGGGACCCTCAGGCAAAGATATGAGAATAGGAATAACAGTTCTTTACTGGTAGGTGTAACAAAGCAAGCAAACAACAACAACCACAGCACTAACAACAAACAGAACCACAGACCCAGTGACCACTTCTCTGCCCCTGGGTGCAGTTCCGGTCACAGCCAGCAGGGGCGCTGGTGGCTCCCGGAGGGCAGGGCGGGTGCGATGATTCCCCCGCGGCTGTAGGGGGCGCTGTGGGGCGGGCTCGGGGAGCAGCGGTGAGGGTGGACAGGCCGAGAGGGGAAGGGTTGGAGGAGAGGCTTTGCTTCACAAACCCTGAGGCAGCCAATCCCAGTGCCCCTGCAGGACTCTCGGAAGCAGCAAGCTGGGATTGCAGGAATGAACAAAACAATCCCAGGATGGTAGACGAGCTGTATCAGGAGCTTCGGAGCTGTGGCTGGACCCACAGAGTGTCTCAGCAGGCAGGGCATGTGGGGCTGCTGTGCAGTAAAAGCTCGGAGCAGCACCAGAGAAGCAATCAAGGCTGGACAGCAGCAATCTGGCTCCCAACAGGGCAGGGAGAGGCAAACTCAGGATCCCAGGCACCCGAGCAGATTGGGATAGGTCCCTCTTTTAGTAAAGCGGGTGTTAATAAGGCCCAATTCAGTGGCTGCTCTTACAAGCAAAAGGCTCACCCCAGAAAGGAAGAAGCAGTACAGGACTGGGCTGTGGTGGTGACAGTGGATTCTCCCTGCAGTAAGGGACCCCTTGACTATCCTACTCCGATGCCGAGAGCAAGAGAGGGAGCCTAACATCTGCCCCTGCCCCTTTACCTGCCACTTCTCATGGTACCTCTGCCTCTCAGAAAGAAACTCCCCAAAAGGGAGATGCAACCAGGTGCCCTCTTTCCCTCAAAGTGGCTTTGGCCACTTTGTTGTCTTAAGTAACCAGTTGTCGATATCTCTTAGCAACTTAATGAGAAAAAGTTCTGCGAGTAAAAAGGAACAAAAGGAAAGAAACCTAACCCCTAACACCCACGCAAGTAGATTAAATACATCTGGAAAAATTTCTGGCTACTGAGGCCAACGGGCACAGAGGGGCGTGTGTCTATGCTAATAAAGTCTCTTAATCTCCAGAACAAGGACACTACATGCAAAGCACTTGTTAAGGATAGCTCCTGGGATGTACTGGACCCTAAATTCAGTACATTTACTGGGTGGACATTATTTGGAAAAATGCTAGTTGGCAGAAACAAGTAATATTTCATGTTGGTGACTGAGATCCAATACCAAGGATCAGTCACTGGCCTGGTTCATTTCATAGTATTGTAGCAATGGACTACTGTTAAGTGTTGAAAGATAAAAACAAAAAACCCAAGTGTTCCATCATTTCTAATCAAATATCTTAATCTAGATAGGAAATAGTTTTGGATCCATAAACTGAAGAGGTTTGGAAATTATAAGAATAAACCAGATTCTCCTTGAACATGCAGGGATAGGGCAGCATTGCAACTCGGGCAGTGGTGAAAGGAACATGCTTTGAGAGACACACCTATGAGCTGTCCTCAGGTTGTTTATAACTTTCTCATAGGCTGAAAATGTTGGCTATTTTTGGTAGAAGTGTATGTTTCACTAAGTGAGCCAAATTAAAAGTCTTTAAATTGACTTAGTTTTCTTATAACAATGACTGAAGCATGATGGTTTCCAGAAAAAAGGTGGTTACAGGAACTATCTGTATAGTATGGCATATTTTAAAATTCAAGAATTGTCAAAGTTCTTAAGATAATCTGGGATCCAGGTTACTGTAGCTGTGCCTTCTTGATGACAGCCTGAGCTGCTGAAATAATCAATGTTTCTTGTTATCTCTGTGTGAAAGAGTGATTTCTATTCCCTTTGAAATAAAACCTGAGAACAGGACAAGAAAAGCTATTACTTTGCACTATTTATTGCCCTGTTTGCCCTATCTCACATATCAAAGAAGGTATTTCACCACAAGATCATATGCTTGTCATAGGTGAGATTGGTAAAAAAGTCATAAGGGCCATGTAAGGAAGCTAGAATTACTTTAATGCCTACAGAGAGACAAGAAGGTAGGTAACTGAAAGAGAGAGACGAGTGTGGGACTGCAGCACAAGCACACACTCACTATTAGATCTAACGGAAAGTAGATTGCTCCCACCAAAAGAGCTCTGGAAACAACTTGAAAATTCTCTTGTGGCTATATTCCATTGTAGCAAAATGAGTATGGACTAGTAGGGGGCAGGTTTCTAAATGTACTTGCTGAGATTTTTAAAGCAGAGCAGCTGATTGTGCTTCCCTCTAGAGGTGATAGGAATGGTACAGCAACATCCTCAACTCTGCTTCAGGATATCCCAGTACATATTTAGGTCTCTTAATATTCTGTAAATATCAGTGTCATCAACAGAAGGAAATTCAATAGTTAGAATGAAGGCCCGAGATATTAGATTTCTTTCCTAATCTTTAAAAATTAAGAATATAAATTAATGACTGAATAAATATGTGAGCTGTGGATATTGTTTGTGACTGCCAGCCACTGGCAAACAAGGTTGTTACAAGGAAAACCTGATTTAGGGTTGATTTCTGACAAGTGGCATTCAAGTTCTCTCTGTGCTGGAGCCTAGAGTTCTCTACATTCACTAGAGTTTTGAAATAAATCTTCCTTCATTTTCTCCTTACACTAAGTTTTTTAAGAATAGAAAGGGGGGTTTATTCTCTAGAGATATAATTCATCATCATTAAAACAAAAAGAATAAAGACAACTTTGTTCTGCTGGATAAAATGTAATGGACTGGAAGAAGTTTGAAAGCAAAATCCTGGCCACTGTATTACCATTAATTCCCATACTTTTTATACTTGGATAAGCAATTTTCAGTATTCTTTTCGGCTGCAGCAATCCAGAAATTTGTGTGCTTTAGTGTTTGGCTGATGGTAAATGATTTCTAGGATGTCTGGCAAACTGCAACTACTAGATTCCCATGAAAGAAGCAGTGTTTAAAAAGCAGTCGTGGTGTGCACTTCTTGGGATTGCAAAACACATGCCTCATGCTCCACACAGTCCCGAGTAGATCCCTAATAAAAGGTTTTGATTGTTGTTGTTTTTTTTTTTTTTTCTTTTACATTACGTAGCAGACCTGACTGTCCATTTCCTATTCTCAGAAGTCTCTTAAATGTCTGTGCCTTTCCTGCCCCTTTGTGTCTGGCTCAATCTCCCTGTCTCAAACCATTCTCCAGAAGATTGTCTCCCTCCTTTACTTGCCCTTTTCCTGGCTTTCTTAGTCACTTCCAATTGAAGAGCAACCTGGAAGAGCAACCTGTCCCTGCCTCCAGAGGCTTTTTGTCAGGACAAAGCAAACAGGCAGTCTGTATTTTCCTCCTGTGCAATCGCAGGTCCTTTAAAGAAATGTTACACACAGTGCATGGTGGACAAACAAAACAGATATTCATCTTAAGGATAATGCACCTCAAAGATTGGGTACTATCCTCAACTTAGCTCAGTGTTCTCTTTTGTGTTTGTATAGCTGCTTAATTACATAAGGATAATCATCAGTCCTGATCTCAAGGACTCATCTAGTCAAACTTTGGAAAGTGCTTCTCCAGCTCCCTCCTCACCACTAAAATGAGGGACTTGCAGGAACATTCTGTGAAATTCAGAAAAGTAATGAAAACGTTTTCTTTTTTTTTTCCTTGCCAAGAATGACATTAAAACGGTTACAAAAGGCAGTACATTTCAGTATAATACTGGAAAAAATACGAGGCAATATAACACATAAGTTTAGTGTCAAACATTTTTTAAATTTTCAGTGTCACTTTAATTTTTAATAATTTTACCAATTTTAATACTGAAAAAGATAATTAAAAAAAACTTATTGAATATAAGTTTTAAAACTCAGGGGTCAATATAATGCATTTTAGTTAAATACAGTGAAAAAGCAGTACCTACACAAGACTAATGTGCAGGAAAACATAGTGTGTAATGGACATGTTTTATTATGAATATAATTTATTTGTGAATATGTACCATCATGCCACAGTCTCTGAATCTGAAGTCAAAATGGTTATGAATAAAAGAGATCAAGAATCCAGAAGCAAAATATTATTTCATACTATTTTTAATGTTACTGCCAATCTGTACAATACTTTCAGAAAATAAGAACTCAGTTATGGCAGGCAGTGTAAAAGAAAAAGGAAGATTGTCTCTTAGGTGAATAACTTACAATCCAGGCAAAAGGTGGATCCAGAAGTATTCCTCAAAGGATCTGTATATCCCTGAAGAAATTATAACATTACAATGATCAACAGATCTATCCATAAACAATGGCAAGAACAGACTGACAGATAACCTATTGTCAAATTTTCCATGGAAATCATGGAAAGAAAATCACAAACATGAAAGCAAAAAAGATATAAATGAAGCATTTTTGGAAAAAAAAAAAGTATTTTCAAGGAAGGCTAAACCCAAATAAATATCTACCATATAGAATGGAAAAGAAAAAAAAATCCATTATGATTAGCCCATGGAATAACGCTTAGTAATTAAAAATATTTTAAAGTCTATTAAGAATTTCTCAAGGAAAAACATTTGCTTCAGAGGTTTTTTTCATACTGACCTTAATTTTGAAATCTTCCTGCTTTCCAGGAAAGAATGCTATTGAAATAAATGATATTATTTCATTAATAGCGATCATATGTTTTCCTAAAAAAAACCCAAAAAAACAACCAAACAAAAAAAAGTAAATAGAATTAATAGGTTTTCCAACTGGAAAAAAACCTCAATTATAGAAAAGTTGAATTGGAATATATATTAAAACCACTACCACTTTACCTATCATTAATTTAGAAAGATATGTTTTTAATGGACCCTACCATAATTACTGCACAATATGTGAAACAAACCCATCTACATAAGATAATGACAGCATGATAGGATTCTCTGGTGCTGAAATAATGGAAGTCAGTTGTTATATATTTTAATTAAATTGAAGTTAAAAGCTTAGGAGGTATCTTTGAGTAACTGACAATATTAGAGACTTGAGAGGCCAGAACAACCTTCCTACCTATAGTGAGAAATTTCCATTATCATTTAGTCTAACTTGAAAAGATCAAAGGCCTCTCCTTTTTCTGTTTTTCATGCCATGTATTTATCTCATTAAATGGCATTAGATTAATCAACAGCTTTTTTAGAGTACCCATTCTCGTGTTCAGCAAAAACCAAAAGAAGAGATAATGACACAGAGAAAATGAATACTTTCAAAGAGCAAAGTCAGTCACCTCTGCTTATAAAATAGCAACAAATTTAGCAATAATAAGCTATTCCCAGCACAATATCATGACTGAAGGTAGCTCCTAGATTAAAAAGAAAAGAAATCAAAAAAGAATCCTATAATTGCTCATTTCTGGTCCACTTTTTTTTGTAGTAGTAGACTGCTGTCAGTAGGAACCTCTAACAAGGCTGGCAGCATGAACTATGGAGATGAAATTTTTCTTGCTCCAAATCTTCCATTACACCAAGGGAATACCATTTTGAGTACTTTTGTGAAAAGTAATCTTCAGGAGAGAAAATAAAAAGTTCAAACACTAATAAAAGGTAGCTTTCTGAATTGCATTTATATTTAAAACTAATTTTCAGATTAAGCTGACTGCACTTAATGGCAAATATTATCTTGCCTCCAAATGTAATTGACACATTTCCCTCATACATGTAGGGAAAACACCGTTCATTTATTCAGAAAAATAAGTCTATATTAAAAGTTGTCATATCTCACAAGAATGTTGATTCACATGCATTGTGGAGGGTTTTATACCTTCCTCTGAAAGAGCTTATCATGACAGTTGCTGGAAAGAGACCTGCAGGAGCGTCAGGGGCAATGTGTCAAAATTTGAATGTCTGTTTTACCGCTATTGCACAAAGCAGGGCAATGTGCTGGTAATGCCATATTCAAACACCTTTAGACCAATTGTCTAGAACTGCAGTTCTCATTTTCGTTTGTCATTTTAAGAGGCACTTCTTTCCTCTGGGAAAGTTATTTGAACGATATTTCCATGTATGATTCTGATGAGATTTAGCATGCCATCCTGCTTTTCTCTGTAGAGCTTCCTGAAGTTAGATTTTCAGAGGAGAAACAGTACTGTACTCTGAACTCTACTCAGGGTAACTATTTTAAGCAGTCAGCTTGTTTTAGAAAAACAGAAAATCTACATAAGTCTCTTCCATTTTCACAAGAATTTGATATAGTAGAAGTGTGGTGTTCTTTAAAAATTCTATCTGTAGTACAACCTAATACATATAAAATTATCCTAGTGATCATATCCTTAGTGGGTATTACATGTTTTTAAATTGTTGAATTCTTGTAATATTTACTTGTTATTATTTAAAATGATTTAATGATTTACATTTGTAAATAGAAGTAAAAAAAGTATTCAGCTTCTATGAAATGTCACTTAGTGTGAAATGATGTCGAAAAAGCAAACGAAAATTAATTCTGTGGAGATGTTATGACAAGCTACATATGAACTTCAAAGGGTCCTGGAGAAATTAATGGTCGGCATGTAATCCACACCACAATTATTAACTCACTGAATTGGAACACCTAAATCTTCAGAATTTGCTCAATGAGGAAATGTTTCTAGATACTAAGAAAGTTCTAAAATTTTCCTCTGTTTTTGACTAAAATGTATATATATATTTTTTGTGATAGTGATATTTAACTAAATAAAACCTACTTAATTCCCATCTTGTAGAAGTGATAGAGAAAATCAATATTTTATAATCTTATAAATTTTATAAGACTGAAAGCCAAAAGAAACACTTTCCCTCCCTCTCCATTTTAACTTATTTCAGTAGTTTCACAAACCAGTATGGTAAGAACATCCATAGACTGCAGATTTATGCATATTATTCCTCATTCCTTCTATGTGTTAGTCACAATCTAGGCATTAATCAAAGTGATAGAAAACAGTGCAAATGGGATGGCATAATAATATAGGCTCAAATTAACACATTCACTTTAATATTCACTCACACAGAAAACCTTTCCAACAGTCAGATGATCCATTAGGTTGTTTAATGAGTTAGAGGGTACCTCTAAGCTGCATATATTACTAGACTATGGTACCATAAGCATATTAAAAGACAATATACTTGCTGATTCAGATCACTACTTCTTTGGCCAAATACAGCTGGCCAGCAGATCCCTGAGGTGACCACATTTTCATTTGGGACCCTGGTTAAGTCTCAGGTTAATCCCAACTGCCATGACATGGGCCTGGTAGGGCGAGTCATTGACAGCTTTGGTGGTTTTCAAGGGGACAATTAGCATTTCCATTGTGAGTAAACAAATATTTTCTTTACTTACATGGCACATGGCAGCAAAGCACTAATGACCATAGTGTATGGCCACAAAAGTGGAAAGTGTCTGTGTGAAAGCCAAGACAGAAATTCAAGGATCCAGAAAGCAGATGAAAAAGACAGAAATGCCAAGCTGGACAGGAGAGAGGAAAATCTTGGAGTGCATAATCTGTTAAGTCTGGCCTCCAACAGGGTGACTCAGCCAGGAATCTCAGCTGTTTGGAGGAGATAGTATGGCTTCCAGGCTCTTGGGACTGTGATACTGATTCACAGGCTGAAGGATTAGGAATATTGGATTGCTTGAAAATGTTAAATCAATGCCAAGAGACTTTTTTTTACTCAAGGACTCAGGAATTATGACTTTTGATCCTCTATCCCCAAATTTGGGGAATTTGCATATTTCTACTGTAATTTTTTCCTTAAAATATCTAGAAATCTATCTGAATTTTTTTAAGTGTAAAATTTGAATAGGCTTCCTTTTGCATCATGGGTGTATGTTACTTTAGGCTATGATCCTTATACAAAAACCTGTTGAACGTTTGCTTGTTTCGAGGGGCAGAGATTATGTTGTCTTTAATGATCTGATTTAAGTGTAAAATACACACGCTTTGAAATAGGACATTTATAAAACCACAATGCAATACAGAGAAGAGCAAAACGTTAAAACATAAAAATTAAGAAGTACATATGCACAAACCAAATTAAGTTATAAAGTGAAGTTTATCTTGCACCAAGCAAGCACGAACCTATTACCCAAGGCAATAGAAAGCTGATTGATGATATCCTGATGACAAATGAATTCTCATTTTGAATTCTGCCTGCTAAGTAATTAGTAATGTCATCAATATTATTACTAGCTCCTCATTCAACTTCATCAGCAAGCTGTTCCCGTTGCTCATTTTTCAGCTTTTCCTTTCTCTGCTTCAGTCATAGGATGAATCTACATTGAAGACTGTTTCTAACAACTACCCAAGGGAGCAACAAAAAATTAGTTGTCAGGCACAAGCAGTCTATTGAAACTCTAAACTACATTTTAATAGCAACAGCATGATGTTATTTTCAAGTGGTCACTAACTTGAGAATTGGTGTAAATAGTGTGAAGGACATCTTTCTTTTTTTCCTGAAATATATTTAGGAACTGACGTAATATAAAATGAAAATGCAGTTAATGAAAATACTTAGTGATTATAACTGAGTCACTTGACTGCAGGACAAAAGCTTATTAAAAATGTCTTCTCATCTCATTTTCTCATGCTACTGAGATGGAAAAAAGCATTGCGAAGGAAATTGAACAAAGTATTGCCAATACAGATTTCCCCCAAGCTTCCAATGGTATTTTTCATTTAAAAAACCCCAAAAAACACAAATCCTAATGAATGCTGAATGAAATATTTGAAATACCAACAATTGCAGCTTTGAGGCCAAGCTATAATCTGAGCATAAGATATACTATATTAGAAAAGGCTATTGTATTACTAGCATTTACCCTTTCTTGTTTTCTCTGCAACCAGGTTTGTATTTTAACAGAATATGACTAAGTTATAGACATTCTTGTGTTTTTTGTTTTATCTTTTTGGTAGGAAGAAGAGGGGGTTAAATAATTTATCCATTGCATATTTTCGTAACAGTAGGTATTTTCAGAATTTATTTTAGACAAGCAGACTTGTCTGCTTTATATTAATTTTCTACTGTATTTTTTGAGTTCATGCATCAATTTTTGCTCAATTGGATTTAAGTATCTTAGTTTAAATGAGAATATTTCAGAACGGTTCATTTGCAGATTCTGCTATTCAGAAAGAATTGTATCAAATGACTAAACAACAATAAGTAAGGAGGAAATATATTACATTTTAATGCTGTTGTCCATTTGAACAAAAAGTTAGATTACTTTTAACAAATGTAATTTTATTCCAAAATAGGCTAAATAGATAATATGCTTGAATCAAGGTAGTTTTTAACATTAGAATACTTTCTCTGGTGTTTTCATTGTGCTCCAGCTATTGATCCCATTTTGCATTGCTGAACAGAAAAGAATTAAGAAGAGGTGTTTGATTTTGTTCAAAAACAGTCGATAACTAATACCCTGTGTCCAAGTTACTTTATTTTAGACTGTCTCGTTCACCTGATCTTTTAGCAGGATAGAAAAATATTACAGTTTTGATGATACATCATTGATCTGCTTGTGTCAAATGCATGATTCCCTAAAATATTCTTTTCAACAAATCTCAGAGTAAACCAATGAAAAAATAAAATTGGGGCTTATGACAGATGATCAGTAATCCATAACTCCACCTGAACTTCTGTGGTAAAACCTGTCACAGTGCCTTTATCACCAGAGAGGAACAGGAATATGGCGAAATTAAGTCGATTCCTAAACAGAAACCTGTGCCTCAACCCTGCTATTCTGTCCCGGTCTCCTGCTGCCTCTGTGAAAGGGCTGGACCTCCACACAATGCTGGTTCCTTCCTGTGACCCCTGTGACTGTCCCAAGGACTCTCAAGTATCAGATACAGATGGTTAGACAATGGAATTGAGCCCTCAGCATTTGTCTGCATTATCAGCTATTGAGATTAACAGGGAAAAAAAGGGAAAAAAATTTAAAAAGGCGGAAAAAATAAAAATAATCTACTAGGTCCATGGCAATGTGGTTATCTGCAATAACTGCTTAAGTGCCCTGTTAAACCATCACCACATTGAACTTTTGCAGACTTGAAACACTGGATATAATGAGACAAGAAAAAAAGGAAGCTTTTCTTCTTTCTTTCTTTGTCCAGATGTATATGAGATGACTGAAATATACAGGATTTTCTTCAAAATTCTGATTCCTTTTTTCCTAAATGGTCTTAATGGCTGTCTTCAAGTTTTTTTTGTTGTTGTTGTTGTTGTTGTTTTTTTTGTTTTGTTTTGTTTTGTTTTTTTTCTGCAAAACATTTTTGGAATTGAAATCCTTAATTGAAATTTACCATTTGGTCTCACTGGTTTATTCCTTGTCTATTGGTAAGACTACAGGATATTCTGATGAGTTTTTTGTTTTTAATAGGATCAGTTTTCCCTTTTTTTGGACACTTTAATTTGATATGCGGTTTGAAAGGCAAATAAAACAAGTTTTAATTTAAATTCCAGTCAGAGGAAATTGAAGTGAGATGACTATGCTCACAGTTAATATATTGATTTTGTTTCATTATAATAAACAAAAAATAGTTTATTGCCAGACAACTGGATATGATTTTATATTTGGTTTGTCATAGTAAATTTTTTCTATCAATTTACAAGTTCAGTAACTTGAGAAATAAGATAATAGCAGTAAGGTTTCATGCAGTTATGGAAACATGCTGCAAAAGTAGCATTTTTTAAACTCTCATGTATCCTATAAAGAACTTGTTAAAGAACTGATATCTACACGAAACATTAATGAACCCTGAATTCAAATTAAATTTTGGTCTGTTTTACTGTAGTTAATGAATAATATGAGAAACTGACCTAAACTAATATTTCAGGACTCATTAAAAATAATTTTCAGTGGCATCATTAGCCTGCACTGTTGCTTGTAAAAGATTTTATGTAGCACACTGAAACCCAGGAGTCCTGGTAGCATTTTCTTGCAAAACGACAATGATTTTTATGGATTAATTCAGATCATTGTATTCTTGTGATAATAGTTCTTCCTTGATATCAATTTTCTTTTCCTTGTTCCAAGATTCTCCATTCAATGATTCATATTTAGAGCTCTGTGTTTTCCCTTGTTTTGGGGTGTTTTTTTAATGATCTTTTTAGCAGTCTTGAATGACATAGTTTTCAAGGAGTAAATGCATTTTCTAAGCATTATTGAATGTAAGGAAAGTACCTTATAGAGGGTGATTCATTCCAGCTCTTACTGGCTGTCAATTCTTCATTGACTTATTTCTTGAGGGAGCACTGTCTGCTGCTTCTTCAATCTATGCAAATGTAGATTAGTAACAGAAGTTATTACCTTTTTGTGTTCTAACACAAAAAGTCTTCCAAAGACCACAGTGTTTTACCTTTGATTTTTTTTTTCTGTTACTCAATCCATTCTTCAAAGTGTTATCAAGTTCTAGAAATGTTTAAGAGTATTGGGGAGAGATTTTTCAGATTTTTTTAACATGAGGTTTTTAGCCTAGAACTTGGTTTTTAGCTCATTTTCCACTGATCAAATCCATACCTCATCAGGCTCCTTGTATCAATTGTTTTATGATAATATTCCAGATCCAGGGGAATTGATATGACCATATTGGAATGTCTCTGTTTTACACCACAACGACACAGACTCCGAACTTCAGAAGGCTGAAAGTTGTCTCCTTTATTTCTGGGATTTATCTTCTTTTTTATACTATTTTACATAGACCAATGTGATTGGTGAAACAAAGGCAAACCTCTTCAATCACATTGGTCAAAACAGGGGGACATCAAGGAAAAGTCCCTCCTAGGAGAAAGAATGCACCACATGGTACAGTTAGAAAAACATTTGTCCTGTTTACATAAAATTCCCTGGGAAATGAATTTCAGAAACCAAAACATCTCAGGCAAGAAACCAGGGCTACACTGGAGTACAAAGAGTAATACTATGTTGTACAGATCAGGGAAATTAGGAAAAAAAAAAAATTAAAAAAAATCTTTTTCTTATATGTAGAGCAAGAAAGCATAAAAAATACTTGAACATGAGTTCTTCTTTTAGATTGTTTTCCTCACACACACAGAATTTGCTTTTACATTTAAAATATTCTTTTCTTCTATTTACGTAGCTGATTTCATAATCACACATGATTAAGACATTAGCCATTGTATCTTTGTAATACTACTTGTTATTTTCTATTTGTAGTGGAATATAGAGATGAGACAAGATAGGAGGCCACCTGGTCCTGGCTTTTAATATCATGTGATAGAAAATATGTAATTTTATAAAACTGCTTTCTAAACAGGTAAGACACTACATGGCACAGGAAGGAGAAAAGCTGAAAAATTAGTGGTATTGTAGGAATTAAAGATCTGTGTCCTTTCCTCTATTTAAACTGTGATTGCCACAAGCAGGATAAACCAATGGTAAATATACAGATCCTGTTCTAGAATTAAAAAAGTGTGTATCCGAAGATAGACCTGCCTCTATGCTTTTTTTTTTTTTAATATATATTTCAGATGAAGAATCCAATATGTCATCTCTGTCACCAATGGTAAATCTTATGAGGAGGAAATGACTTCTGAATATGAGATCTAGAAAATTATACTCCAAACTACTCTATCAGTTTGTGATAAAATAAAGTAGTTGCTACTTTTAACTCCAGGTTAAGAATGAAAAAAAAAAAATGTCTGCAGTAATTTTCAAACACTAAATTCTTTCTTTCTAGAAATGCATGACGAATTTAGACAAGCCATTAGCTGTCATGAAAGCATGAAAGCTGCCTGCGATGCAGACTTCCATACTAGGGATTAACTGAGCCTTTTTTCACTGGTGACTTCCAAAAGGCATGAGAAGATAGAAACAGTCATATCAGAAAGAAAATTCTGCATGTGAGTGCAAAAGCTAACAGGTAAAAATAAGACATGTTCAGCAATTTTCAAACATTCCTTTTATACATTTAAGAGATTGACAGTAAAGGCCCCACGGCTGTTTCCAGTCCCACTGCAAGTAAGTAGGTGACAAACTCAGTGGTGACAAACTCAGTGGTTCAGAACCTGGTAAATAGAGGCAGTCTGACAGAGATCCACTTGTTCACACAGCTTTGTTTAGATAGACTGACAAGCAACAAAGCAAATTGTATGGCAAATAAGCTTAAGTCAAATACAATCTCCTGTTTTTCAGAACAATTGGTATCCCCTAATTACAGTCTTGTTTAAAGCATCTGCTTAAGCTGAAGTTAACTATTATTCTAAAGGTCAAGAGACAAAGTTTTACAGTGTTTCTTCGTCTTGTCAGAAATACTAATTCTACCTTAATTAAAATCCACTGCCACAGTCCAAAAGGGATTAATTTTAAATATGTCTGAAGGGAAATCATACCTTTTTGGAAATTTCCAGTCTGAAATGGTGTCAAATAACTGAAAATTTCTCTACTGTCTTAAGTAACTAAGTGTTTATAAAATATAAAGAGATTTACAGAAGGACAAGTTGCACAAAAAAAAATTGTTGTAAAAAATGCCTTGATTTGCAAAGTCCCTAATTTATCAACAATATTTAAAAGAGAGCTAAAAATCAATTAATCAATTATTTTTATTAAGAACACTTGCATTACTAAAATTTTATCATAGAATATTTAGCATTTTTAAAGCAACATTCGAATCAGCATTTTTTAAACTGTAAACTTTCTCTTTGATTCAACTCACTTTGATTGTCTCACGTAAGACAGCAATCTTAATATATAAAAAGGAAAGTAATTTTTTTTTTCTGCCAATGAATCTTTCTCGTTTTTTTGGACTACAGTAAAAACCAGTCTTGAGGTTATTTTAACTTGATCTAATTATTTTTGAAACTAATAATAGTAAAACTCCAGATATCTTTGGAGAGAAACTGTTAAGCAGTTTCTCAGTAAGCTCTCCATCATTTTGTCTGAATCAATGAAGTTTCTCAAAGAATTCCTCAGGGAGGAAATCTACTCTCTAGCATTTAGAGATATATTTCCAACACAATTTCTGTGATGCTGTGAATATTTCATTACAGCCATGGACAACATAGGTGTTGTAGTCTTTGCAGGGGGAAGCAAACTAATGCAAAATGGTGCTTTTACTCCACCTGCCTAGGATGACTGACAATAACCTGCTGTACATGACTATATTATGTTTCTTGCCTGAAAAGAACTTAGCAAATAGTCAAAACAAAACTGAATAAGTAAAATCATGGGAAGAACTATGATCTGTGAATGTGAGGAGATAAAATTAGAGTGCTAAAAATGTTAGGTTGGAATGTGAACAAGAGAAGCAGTGAAGCGTGGTGATGGTAAGTGTCAAAGAAATATCAAGGTAACAAGTTGATGTGAGATGAGGGATGGGGGTTTGGATCTGAAATTGTGAAGATAAATAATGGCAGATATGAAATCAGTTGGGAAAAGAAAGGTATGGAAACTTAAGGGAATGTGTAAATTAGGACTACATGTGACAAGTAAAATACAGGCAAAGCTGAAATAAGATGTGAAAATGGAAAGGAATTTGTATATTAAAAAAAAGAGAAAGATGAGATTGTTGCAGGTTTGTACATCATTTTTATGTACAGATTTAGTGTATGTGAAATCAAATTTGGGGTGGGAATTGAATATATATTCAAAACTTTGAATAGTGAACAACTTAACGAAGTTCAAAGCAGATCAACGGCTATATCCTTCAAGTTCTCTGGAAATATATATGCTTTCCTTCCGAAAAAATTCAGTTATTGACATATGATATCAGTTATATAAATTTTAATGATGTAAGCAGTGGAAATTAATTAAAAATGTTAGATTTTAGTCTTGATTTTCTGGGCACTTCAATCTTACTGAAAGATGACATCAATTAGGTATTTCCTTCCCTGTTTTAGAAGGCTCCGTAAAATATTATGTCAAGGTTTGACTGTGGGTCTCTCAGATCATTGAATCTAATCTCAGGTCAGACTTCAGTGCTTAAAAAAACCCCCAACAACAATTTAGGAGTTAATTGTTTGCACCTTGTCGAATTAATCATTTGATATCCTAAAATCAAAGGGCAAGTTAGGTTAGAAGAAACAAAGTAGTCACAACCTTAATTCTGACCTATCTCATATTTGTCTCCTAAATGGCTAATACATCACAAACTGAATGCATCCAGGTGTTTCAGTCTCAAATTTTGTTGATGCTACTAAAGTTATAATTACCTTTCATTGATGTAATAAGGATTTATTTATACCATGTGTTTCCCTATCAGAAGGAGACAGAGGAGAGGTCTTTTTGAAGGTCTGGAGTCTGTCACTTGAGATACCTACATATTATATTGTAGTTAGGACTTGTAAGAAAATTTCCCATGTCTTTACATCTAAGACCCACAGTGTGACAGAATATGTGGAGTTGTAAGGGACTCACAAGAATTATGGTGTCCAGCTCTTGGCTCTGCACAGCACCATCCCCAGGAAAGACTGAGAGTGTGGTCCAAATGCTTCTTGAACTCTGTCAGGCTTGGTGTATGCTATCAATTTTATTTCTCTTTGCAGGAAATGTGAATTCATTGAATGGCTATTAATATATTACACAAATTACAGTAACACCCAAAAAGAGATTGTTCTGATAGGCACTGTAAAAAATACATAGTAAGTGGCAATATAGAATTTATAAAGTACTTAAGGGACAGGTCAATTACTACAAGCATGTAAGAAGAATTTTAAAAAATGTTTTATCAGCAGGACTCACAAGAGGACTGGCAGATTTTTCTTATTTGTGCAGACAAGCAAATGACAGAAGTTGCATATCTTAGGCATTCTGATGAGTTTCAATTTTTAACTATCCTTCATTCAGGACAGGATCATTCAGGATCAGTTATATCTGATAACAATAGGGAGACACTGGATCTCTCTAGATCTGTAAAGCTCCCTTTGCCTTTCACTTCTTATTCTTTAAAATGTCGGTCTGTGTTCTAGACATTTACTGGGAAATATCATAACATCCCTACATTATTTTGACCAAATTGTTTGGATTATTTGTAGTATCAATAGTAATTTTTCCTTTTCATCACCTAAATTCTTCTGAAAAAAGCAGTGCAAAATTACCAAATTCAGCAGTTTAAATCTTCATACTAAAAGAGTTTTGAATTATTTAGAATTCACCCAGCACTTTTGAATGGTCAGGAGCATGAAACTAGTCATTCAGCAAAGAATTTGTACTGTCACTGTACTGTCCCACATTGAGGCTTATATGGCATCTATTTGCCATTCATTGAGAAATGCGTTCTAGATATCCTTTAGAGACATGGACTTTTTAAAGCTATGTCTGCATTGTCCTTGTTTGTTTGTTTCTTTGTTTATTTGAGTTTTTGCTTGTTTGTTTGTTTGTTTGTTTGGGGGATTTTTGATTTTTAAAAAAATTTAATATATATGTATACTTTAATAAACAGAGGAATAAAAGCGAATCAACTGATTGTTTCATGTAATTACCAAGTAGGTTCAGTAGGTTCACAGTATTTCAGACCTTTCAAAGTAAAACTTTGGAGCCAAGGAAGTAACATTTATCATAAAAGAAAAAGGTGTTATTGTGTATACAGTTGGAGGGAAAATGTAAAGGCAAGACGTGTTAACTGATGAAGAAGAAAACTAGAAATATAATCAGACAATTCAGGATTATGTATATTGCTTCTTTTGGGTGGGCAGAAAGAGATTTCCTGTGTTTATCTGCTTCTCTGTGAATTCTGTCTGCCATGTAAAACAGAAATATTTGCCATACTCAAAGGAATGTGAGCAACGGGTACGTAGCTGTGCTAGCAATTGTACTAATCTGCACAGCAAACTATATTTTCAATATTCTGTGGAAAGCTGAATTCCTTGTTTATATTTTAGCTTCACCCAAAGGATGGAAGTTTCTGTGGTGTTTCAACAACAAAAATTTAAAACTGCATTTAAATCCCTGTAGTGCATCTGCATGAGCATTTTTCTTTAAGGGTTTGCATGGAAATAAAATATGTTTCAGTGGCCTTTTCCTTCAAGACATTCAAGTGGTGAAAGAGTGTAATAGTACTCGTTTGGAGATGGGTAACATTACCCTGTGGAGGAGCTCCTTTGAGATGTTGCATGTCTTTCCTTCTTCCCTCTGGCTGAGTCACAGCAACAAGGTATTCCTCCTTCTTCTGACCCCTCCGTGACAGGCATAATGGTTTGACAGATCACAGCTAAGGCATGCAGTTGTGATTGTCATGTGGGATCACAAAGTATGACAAATGATCTGGTTTTCTGCTGTAAAAACATATGGTACAGAAGTGTTACTGTGAGAAGGTGCAAACCGAATGCCACTTGTCTAAGTCACGCTCATGTTGTGAGACGTGATGGCTCTGTTCATAACACACCAGAAGGTTTTCTAATATCCTGGGCTCTCTTCAGCAATACAGCAGTCAAATACAAGACTATTGGAAAAGAAAATGGAATTAAAAAGAGAGCATATTGTCAAGCATGATATACTATTCACATATATGTACAAATATAATTCATTAACTGTGAGGACCATTTGACTGTGAAGCACAATATGCACAGTGTAAAACTAACATACAATAACTATAATATTGCAGCATAGAATATGGAGCCAGAGTTCCATACATAAGCCCCAAAACTTATTAAAAAACCCTGAAATTAAAGATGTGATATTCCTCTTACTGATACTTTTAATGCTAACATTTATCTAAATTCTTAAAATTATTCTAGCTTGTAATGCCACCTTTCATTCAATCATATAATGTTAGTGAAATGCCACAAATTAACTATTAGCAATATGTGTAAGAGAAAATTATTTCTAGACTGAAATGTCATATTTAATTTGCCAGGTTTTACTCTTTACATAGTTTTTAACATGGAATAAAACCTCTAAAAATAAGGATATATAATGAGAATTCTGACATTTTGATTTTTTTCTCTGATATTTCACTTTTATTTATGTTTTTTGATTTCCTTTCTTCTTAGTATATATATACACTGTATACTTAGTATATATATACACTTCTTAGTATATATATACTGTCTCTAACTGAGACAATTATGTCTGTGTTAAAACTATTTTTTAATAGGGAATGAAAAAAGTATAATTTGCAATACTTTCTTTTAAAAACAAGGGTGGTGGGAAGGGTTCATATGACATGTGTTTTAGTCCAATGAGAATAGCAGGGAAAAGAATCAATAAATTAAATGTGCAGAAATCCCTTATGATCACCCAGGAAGAACTTTTAAATTCATTCCAAGATGACTAGTGATGTATTGATATAATTCCTTGGGTAGACAGAGGCAAGACTGTGACAAAAAAAAAAAAAAAAAAAAAAAAAAAAAAAAAAAAAAAAAAAAAAAAGGCATTATGTCCTTCTTTATGTTACTATGGAATCATGGAATCATGGTTATAGAAAGAGAGACAAACAAATGAAAATAGTTATGCCATAAGCACTGGTGTACTTAATTGGCTCTATCTGATGGTAAATTAGAGCTTGAAGAAATTCTGATCATCAATTTCCAATTGTGCAAACTATTGTTTAGAATCTGCTCATCTCATTTATCCTGAATTATTCACAGTATCTAATTTCCATAAGGAAAATCTTCTGTTAAATGTGGATCAATTAAGCACCAAGGACTACAAAAAGATGCAGCTTTAGTTTAAAGTAAAGGACAGAGCAGAATGAGTACAGCTTTTTCAGCAATTATTCTTTGCTGAGAGAAACCTGATGAGTCACACTGATGGAACAAAGGACAGGGCAGAGGATTAGGGGGCAAAATTGTTACAAAACACACCATGCTCCCCCCTGTTTTGAGATTTCTCTTACAATGTACAGAGTCATGGCCAGTAAAAACAAGGGAGCTCCTGCTGAGAAGGTAGGTAAGAAGAAATCCAGAATGTTCACCAACCCTGCACATTACAAATATGTTTCAGAGTAATTCCCAGAGCATGTGGTAAGACATAAATAGTGTTGCAAGGTGATGGAGAGATAAGAGATACATTTACACTCGAGAGAGAGTAAAACATGTTTCTGTATGAGCTATCATCTAGCATTTTTCTTCCTCTCACATATGGATATGTAAGATAGGAATATTTAGAGAATGTCGTGCCTAGATTTGTTTTTCTGGGGACTGAAATATTGTATAAGTGTCCTTGTAGCTTCATGTTGTGGTAGACTTAGGTCAGATGCCAGGCATCCACCAAAGTCACTCACTGACTCCACTCTGCAGCTGAACAGAGGAGAGAAAATTTAACAAAAGGTCCAAGGGTTGAGGTAAGGACTGGGAGATTTTGATCAAATACCATCAAATACCATCAAGAGCCAAACAGGCTCAATGTAGAGATTTGAAATGGATTTATTACTAACAAAATCAGAGCAGGATAATGAGAAGCAACATAAACCCTTGAAAAATACCTTCTTCCCACCCCTAGGGCTCTCCTTCCCTGCTCTACTGCCTACCCCAGCAGCACAAGGAAGCAGGGAACAGGGGTGATGGTCAGTCCACCATCCATGGCTTCTGCTGATCAGGGAGAGAAGTTGTTCCTCTGATGCAGCGTTGAGTCCTTCCCACAGGAGGCAGTTCTCCACAAACTTCTCCAACATGAGAAGAACAGTTTCCTGTGAACTGCTGCACTGTGAGTCCATCCTATGGGCAGCAGTCTCCCAAAGCTGTTGCAGTGTCAGTAACTCTTCCACAGGGTGCAGTCCTCCACGGACAGACTGCTCCAAGCTGGAAGCAGGGACCCTTTCTCTCCACCAGGTCTCTCATTGGACCACAGCCTCCTCCAGGCATCCACCCACTCCTTTGTGAGCACCTCCCCCATGGGCTGTGGGTGGATCTCTGCATCCCTGTGGATCCCCATGGGCTGTGGGTGGATCTCTGCATACCCCGTGGATCCCCATGGGCTGCGAGAGCACAGCTGTTTTACCACACTCTCACCACGGCTTGCAGAGGAATCTCAGCTCTGGCACCTGGAGCACCTCCTGCCCCTCCTTCTCCAGTGACCTTGGTGTCTCCATGTTGTTTCCATCACATGTTCTCACCTCCTCCTCCTCCTCTTCTCTGGCTGGAATTAAAACTGTACCACCACCTTTGTTTTGATTTCTTCTTAAATCTGCTGTCACAGAGGTGTTACCAGCCTCTCTAATTGGCCTGGCCTTGGCCAGCAGCCTGTCTGCCCATCCTCAGAGCCATCAGGAATTGCCTCTGCTGGACATGATGGAATGTTCCAGATGCTTCTCACTGAAGCCACCTCTATTGACACTCTGCTAATAAAAAAACAGGCCCTATAAATCCAACACACTTCAGGACGAGAGTTTGTGCTTGTCCAGACACAGTAGTCTAAAGAAATATCTCCATTTTTGGACTAAATATAATTTAAAAGTTGAAATGAATGGAACTTGAAAGACACCCTTAGGTGCCCAAGAATGGATTTAAAAGCCTAGAGGTAGGCTTCTATTTTAGAAATGTTATAAATTATTTTGTTCAAAAAACAGACTGAAGCCAGATTTTGCTAGTTATTTGTAAGAAAAGCTGTTACAGTGGGCTATTCATTATTTAGGAACACCTACAGATAACAGCCTGCATTATCAGTATGCAATCTATATTACACGATCTGCAGGGGCAGTAGAGAAAAGCACACACCTGAAAATCATGAACAAAAGAGCTGCAGAAAACATTATCCTTTTTCAAGGCATGCCAGGATTATCTTTAATTGCTTTATGCTGCTAAGGGCTAGTCTAAACTAGAGGGGGATTGCTAAAACATCTATCTCAGCAAAAGCTCTAAAAGGAGATGCAACCTTTACTGATAAAAATGTTTCTTTGGATGTAGCAGACACCAGGTTCCCACAGAAAATAAGCTATGTGAGAAGAGAGAATTTTCTTTGTTCAGAATTGCTGTGTCTACTTTAGGCCCTTGAGTGGTCTAAGCAGCATAATAAAAATTTTCCAAATGTCTATAGCTGGTAATATTGTGCTAGGCAAAATTTCTGGGGTAAACCCAAGACACAGTTACCACAGGGACAAAGGAGCTTGGAGTTATTTTGGTTATCATACACATCTTGGCTCAGCCTCGTGTTCTCTTTGAGCGGTCTACCACAATTTAAAATCCTGAAGATGGCAAAGGCATTTCCTAAGTGACAGCTCGTGTCCTGAGCACGACAGCATTTTTGTCAGTTTCAAAGAGTAAAAAACATTGCCACGTGAAAAGAAATGTCTGGGGTGTCCTAAATATTTTGTTGTTCAAGAGGAACAGTGAAAACAGTGTGTTACCTCTAAGTTACACATACAATTCAATTCTAGAAATGAAATCATTGTAAATACATTATGTAAACCAAATTGAAGGCATGCATGCAGATTTTTCTGTAAATAAACACTGTGATAATGTAAGTGAAACCTTATTGCCCTGTACATGTGCATTGCTACAGCAGTTAATTTTACCTTATTTATCAATAAAGATTGTATTTGTAATGATAAATATTCAGAAGAATCATACATACAGGTTTAGAATTGTGGAAACTCTCCTAATTTCTTCTGATAAAGTCTCTTGCAGCTGTGACAAATTCCAGATTCATAATATTGTCCTGTGATATATTCCAGATTCATAATATTTTTCTGATTAGCTTCATCTAAAGAATATTTTTACCCTTGCCCCAGAACATGCACACACACTCCTCTGTGTTTGTATACATCTTTGAACAGCAAACTACTTTCCAGTAGTTTTCTATACAGCTGTACAAAGTCATTATCCTTTCTTTACTACCTAATGTGAAGGAAGAAATGCCTAAATGATGAATGGAGTTGTCTAAAGAAAATACTATATCATTTACTAAGTAAAAATGAATTTGTGTGAAAACTGAAGGAACTGGCAAGGTAGTACACAAAAATCTAATATGTAATGACACAGATGGACATGTGTTTTAATAAATAAGAATGACACTTCTCAAAACACTGCCAGATTATTCTACATAATTTCATAAATGATAAAGCAGAGTGTTATAATCAACAGTGTCAATGATAGCATGCAGATCAAGCAAAATAAAATGCTTGAGCAACCCAAACCAGACTGCATTAATAAATCATCATAAACTGTAACTATAGCTGTAACATGATTGTGAAGTAGATTGTTATTTCTCAAAGGGCTTGTTTTGCATTAAATGGTGATACAATTCAGAAACACTGACCTGCTTTATGTTCTTGTCCAAAACCAACAATTCTTAAACATGTCAATAACTCCAATTCCCATTTCAAATCAAGAATGCTTCTTTAGTAGCATGATAATTTATTAGATTTTTAAATACAATGGAGCCTTTCTACAATTTAACAGTGGAGAGAGTTTGAATAAAATAAAAAATATGGACTGTATGGATATAATTACATATAGATAAGGTGATCTGCAATGTAAAGAGATGAAATAAAAATTCAGTTGGAAAATAGACCAGTGAAATCCAAAGATGAAATAGACAACTTTGTAGGGCTTAGGAATTTCAAAGCTGCACATAATTCCAGTTTGCTTTCTTCCATGGGAAAACCATATGGAGCCTTCTTGTTCCCTCTATCAGGAGGAAAGATATTTCTTATATTCACACAGAGCATGTACCTTCTCCTAGCTGTAGTTGCACAGTTTTAGAATTCTGTCATATTACAGTAAGGTTGAGGTATGAACAGAGGGAAAATAAAGACTTCCTTGGTCTTTCTTAGAGAAGGACACTAGAACTGCTGAGTAACAGATCAATAAATACAATATAGATAAATATTGATTTTAAGATGCAAGGAAAATTTTTATAATTCCTAACAGTTGAATTAGCACGTGTCCAATGTAGAAGCAAAATATCCAGAGAACGACAAAACTATGCTGATCTAGAAGACATTTAGGAGAAAAATGCCATGAAAACAAAGGAATAGATATTCTGCTAAATTTAGGAATATATAGTGAAACAAAGAAAATCTACTGAGAGCATTTAATATGCAACCACTTGTGAATCAAATCTAACATCTTTGAAACTTAGGATCATGGAATCAAAGAATCTCGGTGAATATTTAAGAACACATTTTGAAAAACTAGCCATTTAAATTTCAGTTTACAATATATAAGTACTCAGCAATATTAAATTATCTTTATGAAATGTCTTACCAAATTTGCAATTTAAACTGTAGTTCATAATTTTGAGTATTTTTCATCCTAAAACTGAAAAAAGAGCATAACTATCTAATTTACTACCTGTATGTTTACTATACCTTATAATTTTACTTGTCTAGTCTATGCATTTGGCAGCAGCAGCAGTATTAAAAAAAAAGTGTTTCGGACATTGGTATGGGAAACTGTTTTCAAGGTCATGGAAGGTGTAAATGCAATCCACTCTCCATGTGATTATGCCAGAAAGACAATATCCAGTTCTTCACATTGGCAATTGTGAGATTTCTCAAGCATGAACTATCATAGTATTATCAATTCAAGTCCACTTGATAAATATTCATTTTTCTAAAGTAAATAATAGACTAAGAGACTCTTGACTTACTTCAGTGACTGTTTCTTAACTGTTGAAAGATATTGAAAAATAGCTAGGAAAGGTCATAGGCCATTTACAGCCTATTATCACTTTGGTCTTTATTGGGTTTTTATGCTGGGTTTAAAACTGAATTACCACTTCCAAAATGCATTTTTGCCTTTCAGGAAAATTTGTACATAAAATTAAATTACATTATGAAGTGCAGAGACAGTAGCACTAATGCTAAAAGGAAAGAAAACTTGATTGTGAGGTCTGATTGTATGTGCGTATGCTTTCCAATAATCCAGTTTTGCAACAGTAACATTTATTAATGGAATAACAACTGCAACTGCAATCACATTGTAGCTTTGTTTGTTTGTTTTGTCCTTTGTTAAGATTTTGGGAGGACTTTTCAGCACCTGACATGCTTACATGGCACTTTTTAAGGTTAATGAGTACTGCACTTGCATGCTATTGCAAGAATAAAGCCTGTAGCTCTCTCACTTCTTGTCCCTAGATCATAGATGATGAAAACAAAATGTGTCAATATGTTCAAATCAAGTTATATAACAAGTACTATAATCATAATACTTACAAAGCTAAATTATAAGGAGTAGATTTTTTTTTCTTTTTTAAGATTTGTGAAAAAAAGCTCAGTAGCAAACAATGTTTCATGGCTGTCTGTGTATTTTTCCATGTTTTTTTTTATGAGTGCACCCGATTTCCAAGCGAGGACTTGTAAAATTTAGGTTTATTTAACCAGGAGAGATTATCTCTGTGGAATGTAAAAGTAATCCAGGTCCCACAGCCAGTTCAAGAGACTGGAAAAGTCTGAGACCTGTGCTGGCCATTTTTCACTTCTGAGACTATCACAGAAAGTCCTACTTTTGAAGTTGAAAATAGGAGTCTTCGTAAAAGCTGTCACAGTGGACTGTGTTGAAACTATTATATACAATGAGTAGCTTTTTAAAAATTAATTTTAATTAGAAAATTTTAAAAGTACATAGTATGCACAAAATTATTCATTTACGGTAACAGAAATTGTTCTGAGAAAAGACAAGGTAGGAGCAGAGTAGATAAGTTTATTTGTAAGTTTCATGGATTTGGTAAAAGTTCTATCACAGAAAGAAACAACATTAAGCTTAAGAAATTAATAACATTATTTTAATTTATCTACTGCTAAGTCTTCAGAAAGTCATAGCTTCTTCTTGAAAGACATATACATTAATTATACATAAGACATATACAATTAATTTCATGAATTGATGTTTGTGAACTCTCTGAATGTTGCAAAACACAGCATCTCTTATAGAGCAAAGTTCAGACCCTGTAAGATGTTACAAATTAACTTGTTTATTCCAGGCATAAAGATCATCTAGTTCCAATCCACTGCCATGAGTAGAGACACCTTTCACTGGACAGGCTGCTCAGATCCAGCCTGGCCTTGAACTCATCCAGGGATAGGGAATCCACAACTTCTCTGGGCAGCCTCCTCCAGTGTCTCACCATCCTCACAATAGAGAATTTCCCCCTATAGTGTAATCCAAATCTCCCCTCTTTCAGTTTAAAGCTACTCCCTCTTGTCTACATACACTCATAGAAAGTCCTCCAGCTCTCTTGTAATCCCATTTAGGCACTGGAAAGCTGCAATGGGGTTGCCCCAGAGCCTTCTCTCATCCAGGCTGAGTGGCCCCAACTCTCTCAGCCTCATAGGAGAAGAGTTCCAGCCCTCAGAACAACTTCATGGCCTCCTCTGGGCTCATTTCAGCAGGCCCTCAGTCTTCTTATGTTGCAGGCACCAGAGCTAAGTTATGAGACACAAATAATGGCTACTGGTGGCACTTTTTCGATGGACCGAACTTTGAAAATGTTCAGCAAGTCGACAAAAACCTTTAGTCCGAATTTTCAAACTCATTAAAAAAATCAAAGCTATTTTTAATATAGTTTTTCCCTTAAATCACTGAAACTGTCCTCTGATGTTATATTCCAAAACCACTTGTTTTAAAGCATATCAAATATACCTTATGTATTTCTGAAGAGAACATAGTTTTCTCACTTAAGAATGTTGTCATTGGTGAATATTAGGATGTTTTGTCTGACCTAAATATCTTATTTTATGATGACAAAGAGGTTAAAATGAACTCTGTTTCCTTTTTCATTGCCTTTCACATTTCTGTTCTTTCATTTTGCTCAGACTCTTTTATCCTTATTTTATAAGGATGCTTCATTCCTTGTAGAAAAAAGTTCTAATAACAGATACCACACTGCTCACTGTCTGCAAAGCAATAAACTATTTGACTGTGTCAACCCATATTGGTTTAGTAATCTATGATCTAGGGACAATTAGACATCAAGCTGAGAGGTGTATTCTTGTAACAATGTTCAAGTACAATTCCTGTTAACCAGATTTCCCATTCTTTCAAATAACATGTCCTTCCATTAAATCCATTACTGCTAAATCCCATAGTTCATGAACTACTTCTGACCTAGAAAAATTATCCAGAAGAGCAAGAATGGAAACAGAATAAAGATCAAAAGAAACATAGAACATATAATGAAAAATATCTTTGTGTGTATAAATAGTTTATAAAAAATTATTAAGAGATGGTGTTCATGGTTTCTAGGCTTCATAGAATTGATAATATTTTCATTTCCTCCTTTTCTTTATGTCATATCTAGGCACAATCATGATGTGGATGTAAATGCAGCAACTTTGAAAAACATGACACTACAATTCAGCCTACACGAAAATTTAAATTGCACTAGCCAGTAAAATACCTCATATCAAGTCTTCTGCAGCTTCTACTGCCTTTGAGGAGGGGAAAATATTGAAAACATACTCTATCTTCCCACCCCCTCAATCCTCAACTTTGCAAACAATTTATTAATTATATTACATTAATTATATTATCTTATGTTTATTCAAAGTATGACATTATTCCTTGGGTTGGAGGCAATTTGTGTAAATATGAGTCCTGCAGTGCCCTACAAAGAGTCATGATTCCAAGTTTGATAGTAAGTCCATCTGTAGCATCTCATTCCAGATTGCACTCTCTTTGGGAATCAGACTAAGAATCCTAAATAAAAAAGAAAATGAGAAAAAAGAAAGAGGACTTTTTTAGACTGTTTTCTTCTAGATCTCATTGTCAAGATGAATTGATCCACAGTATATATTTGGCCTTTCCAACTGTCTTTTGCACTATCTACATGAGAAAGCATTTTAATAATTAAATTAAGGGTAAAAAAATGTTTACCATGGAGGATATATAGTGGAAAGAAATGTTGTATGTTTATTTGTCATGGTCCAGAGGCGAACCCAATTACCCTTTAAATCTCTATTACTTTTATAATAATGAGATATACTGCATTAAAGCCTTTCAATTTTCTGTAAAAATTTTCCTCTCCCTGCTGCTGTTGCCGATATCTTGTTTGAGGAGCTCTCCACTGCCTGGTGCCATGTCTGTAACTTGTGTGTGATGGTGTCACTTCAGTCCAGTAAATTGAATTATTGACTTCTGGAAAAGTCCTTCAAAGAAGAGACATCTCAGTGTCCTGTAGGACACCGAAGATCAGCACTCTTGTGGAAAGGGTATAAGTGGCGGGCTGACTGTAAGAGGGACAGCCAAGTCCAGCCTCACATTATCTTGCATACAGGTAATTGAGAAATTGTGGCAACAGCTTCTGACACATTCAGCCGTATCAGCAGAGATAACTGTCCTTTATTATTCAGGGCATCGCTACATGAATTATTTTTTGCAGCCTGCTTAGATTGCAATCTTCACAGGCTTTCACATTTATTTGAAATAAGTCTAGGTGGTACCGATCATTTTGTATTAAATTGGTTTGACAATGTAAAATATCTTTTCCTGGTAGATAATCCATAAGTTAAAAGGAAAGCAGAAAAAAATCTGTGATGTTTTAGTATTAAAACATCGTGTTTTGTCGTGCTAGGAAAAAGATTTCATTTTTTATTCCTTCTAAATCCTTCTAAATGATTTTGGAAAGGAAATTGCTATTTATATTTTGACAAAATATTTTAAAATATTTTCATTCTATGACAGCAAAGCTATTTAAGTGAATTATGTTCCAAGAATTTTATTTTTCAGAGGAAATTAGAAATGCTTTATTGAGACAGAAAAAAAAAGACAATGTGATGAAATGTAATGAGAATTCAGATTATTGTGGCACTTGCATTCTTTAAACATGAAAACTTTCTTTCAGTGCTTAATGAATAGAAGAGTCAAAAAAACAAAGTGCTGATACTAACTGGCATTAATTTTGGTATAGTTATATAGCTGGGAGATGAGGACCGAATTTCTACTCCATCTACTTAACAGTAGAGAGAACAACTACTCTGTAGGCTAATTTAGAGGAATTTTCAAGCCAGCAATGGTACTATTTCTTTTGTGGGATTTAATGTCAATGATAAAAATGTAGAAGGTTTTTTGTGAACATGACATTTATAAGAAAAAAAGTAATATATAATCAATGAAATTTGGCATATCTTCAATCTATAAAAAGAATAAAAATTAAGAACTGACATTTAAATAATTCTCATATGTCTGCTACAGGATTTTCAAATTTTTTCTCTTTTTATTTGTTTTAGAAATGAGTTAAAAAGTCAGTAAGACAGACCACAACGTTTTTTAAGATTTCACGCTTTCAGAATATTCATGGTATCTATTTTCCTGACTGCAAGCATTTACTATTAATGTGCATAGGGCTTGTGAATAATATTCTGAAAACTAAATTGTGAGAAACTATGAAAATATGTGAATTGAATGAATTGACTATGGACTGGTGGCAGAAAAGATTTCCTCACTAAACTAAGGTTAAAATTTGTTATTTTTGTTGAATGTCAATATCAATGTAAGAAGTGTAACTGGAATACCTTCAGAGATGCAGCCTGACTCCCCTGTAATTGAACATGATGTGATAACTAACTTTGGAAACTTTTCACTGAAATTCCCTTTCTTACATAGCATCTGTAGTTTGTTTAATTTTTTCTTTCAGAATCTATCATTCTTCATGCACAGATGGAAACCCTTCCCTTACAAATAAGAGGATAATTAAAAGAAATATGTCATTTATACAAACATTGGAAAGAGGCTAGTGCTGCATCGCTATTGCTTATTGTTTTGGGGATTGGTTCTTTGTTTGGAAAATTCATTGAGGGGATTTGTTTTATTCTCAGGTAGATGTTATCTAAGATAATGTCCCCAGAGATTTTCCATTGTAAACTGGATGTGCTGAGAACAAGGGAAATAAAAGCAAGTGTGGAGGGTCACGTGAAATGCCACGGAACATACTGTGTGGCACTCTCCTGTTGCTTCAGAAGATTTGGGGCTTCCTGTCTATTATCCGTCTTACCTGTCAGTCCTGTGTGGATATCTTGGACACCTTGTGGAAAATTGTGTAGTGTTATATACCTGTTTTAACACAACTCAGTGCTACCCTCAACTTCTACTGACTGTAATAGGAGGATAAACATCTACCAAAGATATGCTGATAGATACCTAAAATGAGAGTCTTCAGTCAGTGAACTGAATTGCATTCTTATATTCATACCCTCTACCTTAGACCCTTCTGAGTCTTCTTGGAGTGTAATAACACAGTATTTGTAGGAAAAGGCTGTTAAGGAGATGTAAAGGATGAAGCAATAGGCTTCAAGAGTAGGACAAGGTTTCTGAAACAAAAGATTTTAATTGTCAAAAATGGATGATATTAATTTATTAAATACAAGAACGTACTCACTTGTACTCCATATTTGGGTAGACTAGATGTGTGATATTGTTTTTATGTTATCCAAGCCTGGACCAGTGGCCCATGAACACAAAAGTGAGATAAGATTAGTATATTGGGAATTTCTGCATACAAACTTTAATAGAAAAAAATTAAAGGAGATGCTGGAACCTGGTCATTGGAATCGAGTTGTTTGAAGAAAAGAAAATAGAATGAGTAGAAAGTGGGATGTAACAGAAACTTCTTGAGACAGATAACACAGAAACCAACTATAATAATCAAGAAGCTAATTAAATTAAATCCTCCCCAGCAGGGATTCAAACTGCAATGAATACTACATCCATGCAATATAGGCTTAGGTGAATCTCCATATATAACTCCTGCAGCACATTTCTCATTACATCTGGGTTGCTTGCTCTGGACTTTCCTTTAATATAAGGGTATCTGAATGTGAAGTCAGCTCATTCAAGTTATACCACAAGATTCAACCTCTACAAGCTTTGCTTTTCTAGTGAAATGCTGTAAAATGTTGCTAATCTACTTTGAGCAGGAACACACAAAGCAGTCTTGTCACTGATTAAGAGCCATTCAATACTTTCTAAAAAATATGAAAAATTTTTGCTAGTACAGAACGGATCAGTTCTAAATTCAGAGATCAATAGCAAATAGGATATCCATCACCTAACACATTAATGCAGACCTCTGCCTGGCTTTTTCCAGAGGTTTATGATTTTAAAATGACTGTGTTGCATTTACTGTGCATTCAGAATAGATTAAATTAGGCCACAAGACAGTAACATAAGAATTAGACAAACAGTATTATTCCCATCCTTTTAGCAATTATTTGGTGACAGATTGTTTTTCTCTGTTTAAAGTATCTGCTAGTAAAACATATCTGCTCGTAAAAGAAAGATGATTAGTGTGATGGCAATTCGCTTATTCTTATAAAGATATGTAGAATATCTGTAACAATTAAATAAAATTGTTTTAAAGCTAAGGACAACAGTCTCATTAGGGTTTATGTATTCAGTCTATTAGACTATAGACTGAATTTGTCATTAGACTAATAGTCTGTAGTCTATAGACTAATGTTTAAGTTTCAAACAATGTCCACACTCCTTACAAAGACTTCAGCCTTTGTTTCCCTATATAGAATATGAAGTTGTTTACATAAAATATACACGAGCAAGATTAATTTTCAGCTACATCAGAAGACAAAAATTCCATGCAAATCAACAGAGATTTTGTGTGCCTCACTAACAGAAACTGCTTAACTGGGGTGACCATATATCATTGTGAACACATAACTTTAAAAATACTGCTTTAGTTTCTTGGGCTGGTTTCTATTTAATCTTTTAGTCTGGGTTCCTAAGAGGACAGGAAAATCAGAGTCCTGCCTAAAAGCTGTCTTATCTAGGAACAGATGATCAATAATGTCCAGCAAAACCTTGGGATGCCTAAATGTAGTAAATGACCAATCTCAGTGCTTAAGAAGAGACAAATTGAATATAAGCCGTGCCACAAGATTTTACAGTTTGGAGACATAGTGAGATTTTGCCACTACTTTTATTTTAGGAATGGTGAGAAAGCTTTTCAGGCAGATCTGATAAACAAAAGTGAGTCTATAGCATTTATTATCTTGATGTTCTTCATTTCTGCATAGCATCCCACAGAAAAGTTTTCAAAGCAATTAAATGCTAGGTATGAACAGCTCGTTCTCTCTCTTGGTAGCAGGGAAATTACTAACAAGACCTTGGGTTTTTATCTACACATTACTCTATTAGGTCTCAGAAAAGTTTGCTTTCCATGAAGAGCCGGGATTTTGCAAATGAAGGTAGTATAACAATCATTGATTATAAAACCATACCAAAGTATTACCTATTTGTTTGAAGGGATTTTTAAAAATAATAGTTAAAAGTGGTAACATTGACTCTGAAATACATTTGCCTCAAAAGAGATAATTAAAACTTATCAGCACATTATCAACAAATAATACATTTAATATCTGTTCAACTATCTGGAATATATTCTTTGAAATGAAATACTATTCATCTAATTCTGCAGGAAGTTCTGCACAAGCACACAAAGAATATATGCAGAATACTCTCTCCCCATTAAGCTCCAAAACGTTTTAATTTGTAAAATTAACTGAAAGAGTTTGAATGGATTTAATTTGGGTTTCTGAGTTGTTTTTCTGGCAGGATCATTTAATTAAAGCAAAAAGAAACAAAAATATCTACAAAACTCTCATTCCTCCTTTTAAAAGTTTCATTATGATATTTAAAAATAGAATTACCAAAAAGCTTTGGAATATATTATTCAAGCATTCTTTACTATAAAAATATCTATGTAGATATCTGATAGGATGTTGCAGAGTATCTTCCCAGTACTATCCAGTGACAGGAAAAAATGCAATAGGCACAAATAGAAATGCAGCAAAATTAGTTTATTCATAAGAAAGAAATGTTTCTAATGTCAAGTTCGTCACACACAGGAACATATTGTTGAGATTTGGGCATTCTCCATCTGTAGAGATATTCAAGACCCAGCTGGACACAGCTGTGGACAACCTGCTCTGACTGAATTTTCTTTGAGCAGACGTGTTGGATTGGACAATACCCAGAAGTCCCTGTAAACCCCAGGTATCTTAATTCTGTGATGCTTTAGGAAAGGAAAAAATCAATAGCTGAAATAACTAAAATATAGATCTGTCAAAGTTCAAGCAGACATAATGAAATCTATTATGAAAATGACTAAAAATTGTGGGAAAAAAATCAGGGTGGGGAAATAATATAATTCTTTCTACATAACTTATGGTGGAAAAAACAGAATGCATGGATGCATATACAGAAGTACATGCTTGTTTTAATTAGATAACACAAAATACTTGGTTCTTCCCATTGTCAATTGTGAGGCTTTTCAAGTAAGTTTGGAGGCACATTGTACACCTGATGCAAAGCCTTGTGATCTAATAAGGTCCAATAAAGTGCCTCAATTGAGTCATGAATTCACTGTGTCTAGAGATTATTTTCAACTCTCCAAAACCCACCTGGATTGTGTCCAGTATTGTCCTTGTAGCAGGTATTGAGGTAGTTAAAGTCCCCTACTAGTATGAGGTTTTTTTCTAATTGTCTGAAAAAGAGTTTGGCACCCATGATTTCCCCTTTCTCATTATAGGCCGATATGCACAAACATAGTCACACTCATGCAAAATTTCTAGCTATGTATCACCCCTCAGATTTATTAAATTAACAAGAATTACCACACATACCTTTAGCTCTTTTTTATAAAGCCATTTCTTTATTCATCTTAATCAAAAAAATCTGTAACTTTTTGTTCTTTATGAAAATTACTCTTCAGATAAGGAATCTGGAAACTTGCCATTTGTCTTGTTAAATTACATGTGTGACAAATTCTTTATGACTTGCAGCTAAATGCCCTAAAACAATACAAAACTGAAGGAAAAAAAATCAAATTAAGTGATTATATAAATTCTATATGATTTCCAGTCTGTTGGATCGTGGTGCCTGTCCTGTTCATTGTTTTAACTTGACATAAATACAGGCTGTAGATCTTTTTTTAACAGGGCATTTTGTGGCAACTGCTACATCTTGCTAATTAGGCATTTGTGGCCAAATTCACCCTCTGTAGGAAAAACACTGTTTTTGAAGCAATTACAGCAATGTGAATCCCAACAGCTTAGTGCTGAGAAATGACAGAAGGGGAGAAAAGAAGAGAAAACAATAAAAATCAAACCTACCTAACTCACACATTGGGCTGCAAAAGTGAGGCTACATACAGAAGCTCTTAGCAACAAATCTATTTTAGTATTTTGCATGTTGCAAAGAAATTTCATCATGTTTTCCTGTCCTTTCCACTACTCCTTTACCAGCCAGAACAAAATCAGTAATATGAACCGAGATGAAAATTAAAAGTCCTTTTAAGAGGAAATCTAAACTGAGGATTGGAGAACATGGGTGAAGATAATTGTGGAAATGTTATACAAAAAATCACATAAACTTTCTGGAAACAGGAAACACTCAGCCTTTTCATGTGATGTAGAGTAAAAGTGATTAAAATTATTTCTGCCCTATAGTTTAATTATTTATCTCAAACAGTTATAATAATTATCCCCAGAGATTATTCCATTACTTCATAAATCTGATAACAACAACAACAACAAATCTGCCAATAATATTAACCAAAGACTAGAATGAAACTAAAGGAATTACCTGCCCCTGTGAGGGATGTACTTTGCAGTATGCCTGACTTTAAATTATATCAAATCAATATTATCACAGCTTCTGCTAATGCACTACATGATTAAAAGGAAGAATTAGTGTCAGAGGGTCAGAGGATGGAAAGCTAGTGCTGAGGTACTGAAATAACGTGTTGAAATTAGGAAGAAATCAACTCCACAAGTTGCTGAAGGAGTAATGAGTGGTGTTGTCTCAAAGTATCCAGAAGCTGCTGGGATTTCATAAAACCATTTACATCTATGAGTATTTCAGAAATGTTCTTGAATGAGTGAATAAACATAGGGCAATAAGTACTCTGTTCTCAGACAGTAATATACTCTGAGATAAATAGGTAGGTAGGTAGATAGGTAGACAGGGTTTGTTCTATCTATCTATCTATCTATCTATCTATCTATCTATCTCAAGAAAGGAGAGATCGGCAAAGTTCAAATGAAAGCTATTACAAAACATGTACAAGCCTTTGGGCCTAGCCTAGTTCAGGCTTCCAGAGACTGAAACAATAAAAATAGGGAACACCAACATCTGGACATGTCTTATTTTGTTCTAACTCATTATTTCTTGAAGGATTGTGTACATCTTATTATGGCATGCATACCACTCAAATAGACAACATGAGTTAGCACAGAAACAGCTGCTGATTTATTACCAAAGGTAGCTGTGTAACCTACTGCTGCTAGTGTCGAATCTGGAAGAGTTATTCATGCAACAAATGTTTGTATTCCTTCTCAGATTTTGTCTGTTAATGGTTAAGGTGGCATTTCTAAGAAAAGATTTTTTTTTTTCGGGGTTTTTTTGGCTTTTTTTCTCCATAATTGTGTTCTTCTAATAGCATCCAGTTATAAACATTAGCAAAAACAGTCTAAGCTATTTTCTGTCTTATTCCACAGAGTTTCAAAACTATAATCAAAACAATTATAAGTGACATTTTCTTTAATTTTATCCTGCTGTTATTATCAGTAATAATGTTCTTTATAGTAATATTTAAATGTCCAATAATTAATATTTTATATTAATATAAAATAGTATTGTGAAGGAGGCTACTCATGATATAAAAAAATTATGAAAAAAAAATTGTATATGTTGTTTCTATGCCTTAGATATGTATATAAGTCTTAAGTATTTACACTATAACAATTAGTGTCAATGGTATGTATATATCATGGACTCCTTAGGTAAATGGATTTCAAAATGATTCTGGATAATATATCTCAGAATTATAAAGTAACAATTCCATTCTCTTCAAAAAATCACAACATCTCCAGTTAGCCATGTTTATGTAAGTGTCATTTTTCATTTAATTGCTTGTGGTTACTTTTAAAATTTATCTGGATCGTTCATTTTTGATTTCTGTATGTTAATTTTTGAAACTAAAAGGTACTGGCAAAAACTGTTTTATTTTATGACAGCTACTTACAACAGTGTTTTTATCACCTGTTTGAAACACTGACCTCTGTGGACTTTCCTTATGCAGATGAAGTTCAGCTTTCTCCCAAGAAGAAAGATTTTAAAGATAATGCTACATATTTAAGGATAAGAAGACCTTGAACAATATGAATGCTTGAACAATATTAACACCAAATATGAAACCTTTTTAGTAAAAGAAGCACCAGTTACCAAATCAGACTGGTTAATAAAAAGTGAAGAGTAAATGCTAAATACAGAGGAAATTAAAACAATACAAAGCAAAACAAAACAGTGAGCATTTTTAATGAGTTTGACTGAAAATTAGGACCTCATTACCAATTGCATGAGACACGATGTATAATAGAACACATACAGCACATAAAAACATAACTTTTTTAAATCTTTTCACTTATGTAAGAATAATTTTGTAAGGATATAGTAAGCAGGATTTTGTAATATAACGTTATCATAACTGCTTGTCTCTGATTTTGGACAGCCAAAGTTATTATTTAGATGGATCTAGACTTACCTGACTGAAAGACGTTATTGAAATTTTCTGTTTGAACTCAAGCTCTCTTACTGATTTTTTTATATGGCTTGAACAGAACAAATTATATTCTCAGCTACTGATTTTAATTTTATGTATAATTTACAGATGAGTAAGAGGGTAATGATAGAGTTCAAAAGGGTAATACTCATATCACAGTTAAGCCAGGAAATTACAAACTGCTACTCTTCGGGTGCTAATTCTTTACTTATTAGAAAACACTCTGGATAAAAAAGGTCAGTAGTGGCAGCCACTCATAAATATATTCTGACATGGTCCTACTACAATATCGAAAATATTAAAAGGGAGAGAGCGAGAACATGTACTCCTGCTATCTGCTGGTCCCACAAAGAAGTGCTTGGTAGGAGATGTGAGAGGCATTTAACTAAAAGCAACTTTAAACTGACATTCTGTCCTCTGGATTTTGTCACTACACTTATGTTTATCAGGCGTAAAGAAGTTGTTCTAAGAAGCTTTTTAAAGAGGTCAATGTGACTGCTGAGAACTATCAGGGTGGTGAAATGGTTTTTGGTTTTTTTAATCACATGTATTGTATGCATCAGAGGAGACCTAGTCCAAAGCTTTGAGATGGTGATGAGGGTTTTTGTTTTTGTTGTTTTTTTTTTTTTTTTTTTTTTTTTTTTTTTTTTTTTGAGAAAAAGACTTGAGAAGATGAAGAGGCTTTTAAGACACAGTCTGTTTCCCCAAAAGTTGCTCTGATCCATAGGGCTCAAGTGAGTGTGGCCCTGAACAAATCAGAGTCACACTGACAGAAACAAAAATGTCTAAACTGTACTAGTCTGGAGACGAACCTTGCGGTTCAGTGAAGAAGCACTTTTATTAGCATTCCCTTTGTGCTCTCCTGGCTCATGGAGATAGAATGGTGTGGAACTGTGTGATAAGGCTGTGCATAGATTAAGTAATATGGCTAACATTTAGCTGTTGCTCTGATGCCATGGGATAAAAAAACACCTAAGGAAAAGAAACATGTATGATTATGCTGAATGTTTAAGTGCATTCACAGAAAAAAAAAAAAAAAAAAAAGGAAATCTGTTATTTGGTTATAAAGACACATTTTCTGCTTCTTCCATACCACTTTTCTGAAGTTTTGTATTTGCTTTTCTTGCAGATTCAGTCTGATGCTTTACTGTCCTGTTACGGTGTTATTTAGCTCCAGGTGGACTGTTTGATATTGATAAATCTATTCATTGTTCACTGTGATTAAAGTGCCAAATCAAAGCAAATAAGTGTGTGGCTTTTACAGTAACTTTTACTTCAGCACTGTTAATGTGTCAGAAAAGAATGGATGCATCTTAGTAAGTAAATAGATACTTACCATAGTGAGACCTGTCATCACATTGGATAGTTTGATCTTAAGCTGTCACTAAAACCAAATCAATGTTCCCAAATGGAACATTGTACAATGTTCAACTGTACTGAACAATCTGAGAAATTTGAATTGTATAAGTAGCCCATGACTTGCAAAATAATTTTCAATCTAAAATACATTGTGAGTTATTTATTAGTCATCTCATCAAGAGAAAGATGAAAAAAAAGATTAATTGGGCCATCAGAAAAAGACAGACTGGGAAATGGAAAGGAAAATAATTATTACATTTTCTAACAGAATCTGATAATTTTTGAATTAGGGAGATTTCTAATGCTGTTTCCAGTTCATAGCTTTTCACCAATGAAGAATGCTGATAAAAAAGTGAAAATGTATTTTTAAGATTTATGTTCATCCTGTGGAAAATCACTTGCATATGCTCTTACACATATACAGATTTTAGTGTGAATCCACAAAACAAGTGGCTCCCTCAAAAGAACATGAGCACCCTTTACTTTTAGGCTATAGGTAAATATTTCTGAGCTGCACATTTAGGATCTTTAGAGTAATAACTGAGAAACAGAATTTGAATCAGGAAACTCATGAGATTTGTTTTGATTTTTAAAATGAGTCAAAGTGAAAAAATATTGGGATCCTCTGAATTGTATACTTTGGTACCATTTTCAAAAACAAATTACTTCAGGGACTGCTTTTACAATGGCTTTTTTTTTTTTTTTTTTTTTTTTTTTCCCTGGGGGTTTCAGTGAAGCTGAAGGCAATGATCTTCTAAAGCTGCAGCACACACAGCAGAGTTTCAAGAAGGAACTGTACAGCTACACTACTTGAAACAAATTTGAGACACTTTGTGTGTAATAATTCTGTGGAGCATTCTTGCAGATATTTTCCAGTTGCTCAAACTAAAGGAATGGACAGAATCTTCTAGGGTTCTTTCACAAACCACTCCAGTTCTTTTAGGTATCACAACAAGGCCAGTGCAGCCTCTTTAACCATCAAGCTAGTCACAGAATCTGGAAGATATTTATTTTAAAATTTGTTTCAAAATTGATCTGTTATTAATAAATCAGTCTTAATAATGCATATAATTCCTTTAAAGGTTATTATCTATATTTCTGATATTATCTGTCGTAATTGTTACAGTACACCTGAAAAAAAAAAAAATAGAAAAAAACTCCCTCTGAACCTAGAAAGAGGAAAAAGAGTCTTAATTTTTATTTTTGTTTTGTGTATCTGGTTTTAGTTTATACCTTAAATCTCTCAATAGGAAGATAAGCATTAAATACGTAGACTAAGTTTTTAAAAGCACTGCAAACTAGGATGTTCTTAAAATATAATTACAAGTCTGGATAATGATAGACAGTGTAACAACCTCCATTACCTAGGAAAAGGAGTATCAGGATTGATGGAGTACACTAGGGAAACATAATAGACAGTAGGAATACACTGTATTTCCTTTAGCAGAGGATCAAAAGCCCTGGGAACAGAAGCTAAAGACTAAAAGAGAGAGCTCAGCCTCATGCCAATACATGGCTGTTCTCTAATAACAACTACCTTTTTGTGCTTCAGTTGAAACTCATGGTGATATGAGGTTATTCACTTTATAACTCTGCCTTCCTTTTGCCTCTAGAAAGAAAAGAGTTCTAGAAAGTGTCTCAGGACACATCTTATTCTGTCAAAATCAGAAAAGGAGCCTGAAAATTGCTGTTTAAAACTGGATCTGTGTCTTTCCTTTTGAATCTACTTTTTACTTTTCATATTATAGTAGAAATTATATGAGTTTTAAATTATTTCTACATATAGCAAAGAAACTATGCACTGTCCTCTACTTTCTTCTATCATAAGAGCTGCTTTTTGAATGAGGAAATTTGGAAGGTGAAGAAGGAGGCTAAGGGAGAGAGTGTGGGACTAAGATATTCCATGTCTTTTGTCCTTTAGGGAAATGAGCAGAGAATGGAGGCAGGAATTAGGACTACTGGGAGAAGCAATAGTGGAAAGGAGGCAGAGAGAAGATAGTATACTTTCAAGGAAAGTAAAGGGAAATGTGCTGTCATTTGTGATGAGAGGCAAGAAGACAGGAGGAGAGCTGTGAAAGAAAGCAACAGGAATTGTGATAGGCTGAAAGTGATAGGAAGTGGACAGAAAATAAGAAGAGACACAGAAAGACTATGGAGCACAGCTGGTCAGCGAAGAGCGGAATCCAAATCCGAAATGCTGAGACAGCCTCCCCATAAAGCCCTAACTTGTACAAGTAAGCAAGATGAAGATCAAACACTGAGCCTCTCACATATCCCTCTGATCACTGCTTGGTCAGTGATTTTGGGCATAAACCAAATCCTTGCTCTCTGGGCTTGACATGTCTTGAAGATGCTCACTGTGATTGTATACGTGTCTTTCTTCACTCTCCCAGAGGACTTTCCAAATGAAACCATATAGGCTCAGTGAGATGACAGGCACTGATAAAGACTTAAACAGGAGTGAAAATTATCTTTAAAAGAATACTTCCAATTATTTTTTAAAGTACTGTTTTTAGAAGGTAGGCAATGTCTTGGAATGTAAACCTTGTAATCAGACAGTTGCATGCAGCCCCCTAGAACTTAGTTTTCACCTTTTTGTTGTTGTTTTGTTTTGTTACACTTTCTAGTCCTTTTATCTACTTGCTCTCAGATATAGACTCTCACCACTTCAATCTTTTTTCATCTAGTAGGCAAGTGCTTTTCTCTTCTGCTCAGTGTATTTTTTTGCCTTTTAATTCCTTTACTTCTAATTGCACTCTCTTGTATCAGGCAAAATTATTTCTCTCCTTTCTTTGTGTTTACTGCCTTCAGATGTTTGTAGTTTATTATATCCTCCTTTCTTCCCTAACCTAATTACTTCACTAAACTATTTGTATTTATGCTTTTAATCTTTCCTAATAAGTAAGTCTATTCATCCCTTTAATCATTTCCACTACTCTTCTTTCAAAAGCATTTTTTGGAACTTCTCATGATTTACAAAATGCTTTATTTATTTTTCTTGTTAAACATTGATTTAAAATTTATATTTGACATCTTATCCATGTAAGTAATTGTCCTTTTAAAATTATTTTTATTTATTTTAATAACTCTTTTTTTTTCTCATTTTCTTCTTATTTTCATGTTTCTTTTTTACATTTTTATCCTTATGGCTTAAGTATGGATACTTGCCTTTTCCTTCAACTGTATTTACATTTTCTTACCATGTAGGCATTGGCAGTATATAGACAGCAAGACAGGAACACAGACACCCAATCCAACCCTGAGTCATTTAGGATTCAATGACAGAAATAATTTCCAGCTTGTGCATCTTCTGTAGGTACATTTTTACTATGAGTTCTGTGCCCTCTCCCTCTCACATCACCTACTTTTATCTGGTACTACCTTCAATACTGACAAGATTTTTGCAGCCCTGCTTTGCACAAATGTATGTACTTAATGTACATAATTAAGTATGTATGTACTTAATCTCCCATACGGCACAAAGAGTGCATTTCCTTTTTTGCATTTCAGTGTGTATCAACTGGTTTTACAGCATCTACTGGATGATGATATTCCAGTGTGGAACAGTTTGGACAAAATTAAGGTTGAGTAACAGAGATATTTTTTGCAAAAGTCTTACCACATTTGCTGAAATGTAAATTAACTTGTACTCTAATTTCACTGATTGACAAAGATATAACTAGTTGGTAAGACAAGGTATTGTAAAATTTAAAAAAGCCTTTTGACAATTATAAAACTCTGAGTGAATGCCATTGTCACTAAAAAGCAATTAAAAATGCATCTGCCAGAGTGTCAAGAGAGATGAGCAGGAATTTAGGGAGCAGAATAGCTCAGCTAACTGCTGTTGTTAAACAGACTTCTATTTCTGTCTGCTTCTAAGTGAGTGCAGTTGAAAAAACCTGTCTGGAATAGAAAGACCTGACAACATTACATTATACAGAAATTAATGCAGTGGGAGACATGGCTTTGAGCTCAGAAATACATGTCAGTGCAAAGAGGAAGCTTCTGTCTGCACTAAAATGGGAATCGTGCTGTTTCCTTCAATCAGAAAACAGCTCCTTCCTTTGAGGCTGCTTTGGCATAGGTGCCTTCACCAAACACTGCTGATTTTTGACTAACACCATTGTGTGTCACTCACCAGCAGTTTCTCTGCAGTTGTCTTCCCCTCCCTTATTTCATGCTTGCTTTTTAATGTGGGGAGGGATGTAAATTCACAAATTTACTGAAGATGATAAGCAAAAGCTTCTGCACTATTGTCACAATATATGTAGACTTGACCAAATTGAAATGTTTCATAGATTAATTGCATATTTTGTAATTATGAATGAGTAAAGCATATATATATATTTATATATATATAACATTTTCAAAAGAAAAAATAATCTGATTTAAATTAAAAGAGTTCTATAGTTTTATAAAGTAAAATGTTTTGAAGGACTTAAAATGCTTTTTAAATTCATTAGTCTCTTATTCAAGTAGGAACAAATTGCACTCCAAATTGCCTGTTTTCAACCAACAGAACTAACAAGTTATTTTAATCAATTCTCTGCTTTCTTCTTTTTTATACACTAGACTTACAAAACACATACCATAGAATATAGGTTTGCCCAAATATTTTTCTTTTAATGATTTTATTTCCAGAGAAGGTAATGCTTTTTATAATAATCAGCCTTTTATATAATGCAGTCTTTATTACATATTTTCCTTACTAGTAGTGAGTAAGGACAGTATCCTTCCTTCCTTCCTTCCTTCCTTCCTTCCTTCCTTCCTTCCTTCCTTCCTTCCTTCCTTCCTTCCTTCCTTCCTTCCTTCCTTCCTTCCTTCCTTCCTTCCTTCCTTCCTTCCTTCCTTCCTTCCTTCCTTCCTTCCTTCCTTCCTTCCTTCCTTCCTTCCTTCCTTCCTTTCCCTCCCTCCTTCCCTCTCATTTTTTTTCTTCTTTCTCTTGACTTGAATGTCTCTTTTTTTTTGTACTTATGCCAATTTGGTTAACTGCATTTATGTCTACTCAGGGAAAATGGCTGTTTCCACAGCTGGCAAATGTTCCCTCTATTGGAAGTGAAAACAGAAGTTCAATCTCTGCATTCCAAGATTAAATACTTAATGCAGTTAGAGATTGGACAGAAATGAAATATTTCTTTATCAACCTGCAGCATAACATGGAGTCTTAAAACTATATATATTCAGGTTCAGGATGAAACATTGAGGTCTGGCCAAATATGTCTTCACACAATGAAGCCTGAGATCAAGAACTGTGTATTTTTAGTAAAACTGACATCTCATAATACTTCTAGCCAGCTGACAAATACCACTCTAGCGTTAACTTCCCTTTCCTATATCTACATAATTGTCTTTAAGTTGCCTGAGCACAGACTTGTACAAATATGTCTCAGGTGTACTTAAAGCTAACAAAAGCTTAGAAAAGAAATTGAATATGAGTCGCTTTTCAGGATAATAGATACGATTTATGTATGATTGTTATAGCTGCAAGCATTTTTATTTGTTGCAGGTATGGGCCTTAGCATGAGGGAAGATTGGGAAGGGCAGCATTTAGGGTGTTTGAGCAACTGTCAAACTGTGTCTATTTTTCAGAATGACCTTTACGTAAATAAAACATAATTGAAAAAATATATTCTCAAGACTAGCTATGTTTTATTCTTGTAATAATAGATGGATTACAAACATTCTGTTCTGAGCTGATAGAAATACTAGATAAAAATCTACTAATCTAGAAATCTCTGGAGAAAAAGAGGCCAAATATTGAACAAATATTCTGTAAAAGCTATGCATTTTTAAAATGTAGCCATATAACACTTTTTTTAGATTTTGTGATCGCATCAATTTTGCAGGCACTGAATGGTTTCTATTTGCTTTGCTTTTGCTTTAACCCATAGAGAACCACATGCAAGTAATTCACTTTAGCATTTATTAGTGCATTGAGCAATGTTCATAATTGCTCACAAAATATACAGAAATGCTTTTAGCATTGTCAAACTATATATGAACCACAAAAGAAATAGTCACTTAGAATGGTGCTGTGAATACTCTAGGCTTCTCTGGCATTAAATTATATTTTACAATTCAAATTTTAATTTTATTTTGGTGTAATTAGGTTTTAGTTATATATGTTTCTGTATATCTATTTTCTCAAACTGTTTCTTCAAAAGAATGAAAACAGTCTGAAATATCAGCTTTCAGAGTGAAAAATGCACAAATCTTTTGCTTGAAGAAAAAAGTCTCTGATAAAAAGGAATCTGAAATAGTAAAATAGGTTTTAAATACATCACATGTTTGGTATTTCTAACACACAAAACCAGTATTCAGGTTGTGTGACTAAAAAAAGATCTACTTTGTTCCCTGTTTCAAATATTTGTACAATCCATCAGGCATAAGTCTAGCAGAATCAGGCAAAATATTTTGGTTTAAAGGTGATGATGTACAGAATTTCTTCATCAATTCCTTCTACTTTTTGAAGAGGCTATTTGAAAAAAAAAAACCAAAAAAAATAAACAACAAAACATCATTGTTAAATAAAGAAAACAGTTTTCATCTGACTGTTGGAAATACCCCAAATCAACAAAGATCTACAAAGTTGTAAAACTTTTACATTCTAGCAGGATTGTGGTTTTAGCAATGGAATTTTTTTCTACCAGATAAACATGGTGCTGGAAGACACCATTTTGTGTAGGCTACTGATGGTGGCCCCCCATCAGGGGTTGGAGTGCTTCTGCAACAAGAACTGGGTCTGCATCTGGCTACAGTAACAATATTTAAATGAATTATATATTGAGAATGTAGGAGAGGGGAAAGCCCTCAATTTTGCAGTGCATGCCTGTAACTATCTTTTTGTACTTCTCTAATGATAAAGCATCAGTCTCTGCTTTATATCCTGTGAACATGCATGCTGTATTTGCTCAAGGGCACATTACTGCACTCATTTTGTGCAGTATGAATTGCTCAGAGGAGGTTGTTTCTTCTTGATGAAGAAAGAATTGAGATCATGTCTTCTTCCTCTCTTACGCTATTTAATTGGTAGCAGCCAGAGAAAATCAGGTGGTCCCACATGTATGTGAGTGTTCATGTGATCAGTTCACATAACAAATTCCATTCAGCACTGTGAATCCTGTTGCACAATCAAAACTGCAATTTCTGTTTACAAGAATGGCAGTCATTTGCTGAAGTTTCAGAATAAACAGCAGATGTTATTTAGCTTCATCCAATGCAGGAGGTAATGTGTCACAGCTGCTGAACAAGAACAAGAAATTCACAAAAGCACAGCTAGATATGCATTGGTTTTTATGTGGCAAGGTTTTGGTTGTGGGGGCAATACATAGGTGGCTTCTGTGAGAGACACCAGGCTCCCCATGTCATACAGGTCCAACCAGCTCCAAAATGGACCCACCACTACACAGCTGAGCCCATCAGTGATACTGGTGGCATCTCTGTGATAACATATTTAAGAAAGAGCAAAGAACACTGCAGTGGTGCTGTCAAGAAGTGGAGGGAAGAAAATATGAAACAGTCCAGAGGAGTAAAAGAGTGGGAAGAGGTGCTCCAGGCATGAGACCAGCATGTGGGAGAAGACCATAGTGGTATAGGCTGTCTCCCTGAATCCTATGGAGATCCACCAACAGTGAAAGCAGAGGATAGACTGAGGGATAATCAGTTTTTTGAGTACTACAGTTATAGGAGATATTAAACAGATACATATAGGTTTTGCAGGACTGAAGGCAATATACTTTCAGTTAAAACATAAGCAAGATGTCTAGATATTGTTGGAACTTCTGGTACATCTCTGCCACCAAAAATCAGTGATCACTAGAACTCTTCTCTGCTTCTTCAACAAGACAGATCAATGGCAATGGACTTTCTGGCAGAAAGCACATTTCAAAAATGTGATCAAGTGACTGACATCCAATTCTACTCATCTGCTATGACAAACAGGCTTTGTTGATTATTATTTGGGTTGTTCCAGTCTATGAGATTGGAAAAAATCTCCTCTAGACATAACCAGATGGGAATGAAGTGCTTATCATTTATGATTCAAGAACGTTGACGTCAACTGAATGCAGCTACGCATAAGACAAGTGCTTGCTGTTGAAATTCCTAATGATGTCAATAGTTATAAGGTGGAGATTCACATGAATCACAAGTGCATTCTAGAGAAAGAAGAGCAGACATAGCCAGCCATGTCTAGATGACTGCAGAGATGATCCCTTTGCTTGCACAGCTGTTTGCAAGCCAGGAAAACTGGCATGATGAGCTTTCTGCTAAGGTAAATGTTGAAGTATCAGCACTTCCATCTGAGAAGCTGATAGTGGAATTCTTCCCTGACTGGTTTCTTCAGGTCAGAAATTATTGTCAGTGATCCAATAGAGGCACAGTTCAGGCTGAAGAGATGGCCAAAAGACAAACTCTTAGCCAGACTAATTTCTTTTAATTCTTCAGCATGAACAGACTGTGACAAAAGATTCTTCTTATGAAGAAGTAATATTATTCTTCCTGACTGAGCAGTCTAGAATGACTAGCAATCTTTTTGAAGCATGTAAAAGTTTTGTTTCCATGAAAGCAGTTCCACTGGCAGTTCTGTAGCGCAGGGAATATGATTTTTTACCATTCCTAGTAAAAAGCCACAGGTTCTGCCCTGAGATCTCCAGTCTTGGGGCTGGCCTGGTTTCATTTTCTGCTCTGGGGGCAAGTGCCTGTTGCCTCCCCTGCCTGAGCTGTGTCAATGCCTGTGTGGGAAGAGTCCAGAAAACCCAAAGATTCATTGCCCTGGGGGAAGATTTGAGGCTGGGGAGGCTGTGCAATGGGCCATGCAGACAGAAGGCAGGGACTTAGAGAAAAAAAGACACATAAAAAATTCAAACTTATTGAGGAGAAAGGAACTCAGTCACTGTGTTATACTGTTCCCAGCAAAGGCTTGGGGACTCTAATGGCAACTACTTGTCACTGCTGGCTGAGGGTGACTGGCATGGTTGACCACAGATCCAACAGGGTATTAAAAGGGAGAGTACAATACTGCTAATACTACTAATAAAATTATTAGAGAAGGAAACTAACTACTTGAAGACACAAACTAAAGAGAAGGAACTGTGCTGAATGTCAGCCTGACTGCTTAGTACAAGGACCAGGAACTGATTTCTGACTGTAAATCACAAGGCTTAAAATAGTCTTGCAAAAAATTCCAGAGAAGAAAACAATCTTTGAAATCTTAAGATTATCCCAGTATCTATTCAAATTAAGGTATACTCTTTTTCTTAGTCTAGCGATAAATGCCCCAAATATTCCATGTCTGACAGAATTATTCAGGCTTTGATCTTTGATCTTTAGTAAGAACTGAAGAAAAATACTAAGATTAAACAAAATAAATTTTTATTTAAGTCTCAAGTATCAGTTTACGGAATTTTCCTACTTTATATTATGGCTGTCTGAGATTTTCTTGTGATGCTAATAACATATTGACTCCATGAAAGATTTAGAGATGTCACTAAGACACATGAAATGCAATTAAACTTTGACACTAATCACTTTGATCAAGTAAGGTCAGAGACAATATTTGCACCTATTAATATTTTATGAAGTGAACTTTTTGCCTTGATTTCTGAATAAGAGGGAAAAACTCAAAGGATATGATATGTCAAAAGTGTCAGACAGAATTTTAAAAAGTAATACACAAGTGAATCACTTGATGACATGAGTTATGCAGAAGCCATTCAGGTTCAAGTTATTGTGACAACTGTGCCAGCAACAGGTTTTTTTCTCTAGATACAGCCGGTATTTTATCTAAAAGCTAATTTGAATTACACTTCTGTTTTTCAGTCTCTCTGCTTTAGTTTGATATTGAAATTGATTTATTTACTCTTTCAACAATAAAATAAATACTTATATTTAAGAAATTATATAGAATATAATTTAATAACACAAACCCACATATAACTATTTATAAATTAAATCAGTAAAAGCAATATTCTAAAATATTCTGTTGAAGCATTGAATAAATATAGAAGAATTAATGTCTCTCTATTCATGCTGTAGGATTCTTCTGAAATTAAATTAAAACTAAATAGCAAGTGCTACACTGGCTATCAGGAGTAGCCCAAATATAGTAAACTAAAATCATAGAATGAATAATCTTTTAATTTTTGTGCTTCCAGCAGCCATTTTTCTTCAACTGAATCAAGAAAAACATTTAAAAATTTAAATCACACCAGTCATTGCTATCCAGCAGCAGAGAATTCACTCTCAAACTGCTTTCTCCTTCATTTGATGCTTAGTAGAAAGTAGACTGGACACAGGGATTGTGAGTGTGTGAATGCTCTTGATTTTTTCTTGTTTTCTTGTCACAAAAGAAAACATTTTTGACAGTATTCCATACTGAATACCATTTAACCTCTGTGAGAATATAGCAAAACTAGTGAGGCTCCACTTAGTGTACAGTAAATCACAATCCATCAAGCCTCTACAGCAGAAAATCTCTTGAGGATATATCTCGTGAATTCAGCACTGTTTGGGTTATTACAGCAAAACCAAAACATAGCTTGAGCAAAATGCTTGGTACAGTTTTTCCCAAATACATGGCAACATACAAAGACTTGCTTCCAATTATGATTAAATTCTCCAAGAGTTACTGAGAAAATCCTTTGCGATATATTTTTCAGCTTTTTCATAATCCCTCTGTACTTCCATCATACTTTCACGCAGCATAGTTTTTCATTATTTGTTTATTTATTTATTTTCTGGCAACCATCCTAAGCAATCCCCCATCTCTCTTATTTTGTTTCTCTGTTTTTAAGTATTGGTATGCTGTGTTCTGGAGAGTTTTGAAAAGAAAAGACAAGCAGAATTCACTGGAATTCAAAACATCAATTTTACTCCTTCTAAGACAGCTGTTTTCTGCAGCGATAGCTGTTCACCACCTTTTCAAATAGTAATAATAAAACACAGTATCTAAAGTCATGTGTATCACCTATACAACTTTGTATGGAAAACAGTTTACTGAATCAGTAGAAAATATGTATAAATCCGACACCACAGTAAGAGGATATGGGAATAGATGTTGACATTTGGTAGCGTCAAGATAGAAAACTTTCTGTGGCTCTTATTCTTCTTTGGTCACACATATGCAGAGGAAAGATAATAAAACAAACAAACATGGTCAATCTGTGAAGTCAACTATTCTATTTGTGACAGGCACTCCAGGCAAATTTAGAGATATTTTTGGACTTACAAATTTAAATTGGTTAATTATCTTACGGCAAACAAACAAATATACATTAAAAAGCACAGATTAAATACCATACTCCACCATCATACTTGTGCAATCTTTAATTATCTATTACCATACTTGCCATAAAGAGACATATGCAGAGCCAGAAGATAGGAAGTCTGATAGCCTAAGCAGCAGTTTGCTTTCTTTCCTAACTGCAAAGTTACCATCATGTTACAGTCTCAACATCCAGCACAAATCTTAGAGACTGCACATGAAACACTGCAGTGTGTAAAGGAAATTGTTCCTGTTCATTATAAGGCGCTGTGCACATTTTCTACATGAGGAATTATGTGCAATCTCTTTCAAGGACATCAAAGGAGCTAAGTGAAGCATAATAGGGGTTTTTTTTTGTATAAATACTATGTATCAAAGCCTTACTAATGCCAATCACAGAAGTATTTCTAAGGATCACTTTCTTTGATACTGTTATCCAAGGAAGGATGCAATATGTTGCTTTTCTTAGTAGAAGCAGCTTAAAGCATGAAGTTCAATTTTCTGATCTTCTGCTGTAGAAAATGAACTTAATTCTGATCACAGAAAGGTGAGCATTTTAGATTCGAGGTAGTACTACCAAATTAAACAGTACTACCAAATTAAACATATTTTTGAGATAGTTTAAAAACATAAAAATCATTATTATCAAATGTCCAATCTTCAGCATAGTCTCATTATGGACATCCTTGTCTCTTAATAGAATGTTAATAGAATGAGGTTGGTAGTTTTTGTAATCCCATTAAGTCCTTTTAAAGTGAATGGTTATAGAAGTGCAAAGAGCTATACCCTTAATGGGATTTCAGTGCTACAGAAGACACCATCTCTCCTAAGGAGCACAGAGCATCCAGTAAATCAAGTGTTGATTATTAGGTGATACACAACTGAAAACTTTATCAAAGAGCATTTGTTCTGCACAGGTTAAGACTGCCCATACTGAAGGCCAAGTTTTAAACTCTATTACAGAAACAGCTGGACACTTGTTTTTCTCAAAAGTTTTACAGAACATTTTGTGAACGTTTGTCCTGAACTTGCTGCTCAGGTCAGGCTCCTCTTTCTCATGATGAAGAAATGAGAGATTATTGTAGTAAGATGATTAAGAATACACTTGTTGCAGTCAAAAAATAAACTAGGTGCATTATCAGTGTTGACATTGTGAAGAAGTCACTGCTGACAGTATCCCAGTGTTAATGCACCTCCTTAAAACGGAGGAAGATTCTTTCTTTTTCAAGACTTATGTCGCCCTGAGTTCTTAGACTTCTGAGATGTTTGCATTCTTTAGTGGAATCTTCTCATTAAATTTCATGTAAACTATGTATAATTTTAAAATTATCTGCCTTATTTACATATTTCTTCTCTGGGAAGAGTCAATTGACACACTGTTATTTTTACCAATGGATTGGAGAGATGGCAACTTCACCCTCCAATCCTTGATATTTTCTAGAAACCTATATAAACCCAAAACACAAATAAACTTCCCTCTTTTCCTTGTCTGATCTTGAACAGAGTGCAGTCTCATTCTTTCATGTCCTATTGTGACAGACTTATGGAATTTTTATACAGACAGCAGAAATTTTATCATGTAAATGTTCAGACTAGGCAATTGTAAAAATGGTGCAAATTATAGTCCAGAGAGAACATTCAGACCAGTTCTCTTTCTTCTCCTCTGTGTATTTTTTCCAGGGCTACTGACTAAGAATAAGGAAGAAATGAGCCCTACTGTCATTCTTAGAGGCAGTTGTGCATTGGAGAAAACTTGACTGTTGTCAGCATGTCCCCATTCACACTTTAACTGAGCTGGTTTTAAAGTTCTACTTAAGCTTGTGTATGAGTTGACCTACCTGCCAGTTTAGTGCCAGATGAATAGGGAGACATTTTTTGGTGCCTATGAAACTTGTGAAATTATTGAAAGCTGAGTAAACATTCAGAGAGATAGTTCTAAATTCCACATACATCCATAACAGGGATAAAACAGACATATAAAATGACAAAGGTCTATCTCAGTCCTGTGGTTTATTCAATCATTTATAAAACACAGGTGACAACATCTTTTTAAAACCAAGAGGACTTTTTATCTAGAGGACTTTTTATCTTCAAAGTGCCTTTCAGATTTTGAATCTGATGATAGTCCTTATTTTATGGACTTTGATGATGCAACCATACAACAGATAATCATTACTATCTGTTACGTTCCTCAATTAACATTTTGAGGGAAGTCTGAAGAATAACTATAGAAATATCTATATAAAAGCCCTCTGAAAGGTGAAGAAGGAAAGAACTTCACTTTAGATATTGCCCAGCTTGGTGACCAGCTATCCTGAGGATGGAGGTTTTCCACACTGTTTTTCAAGTGAAAAGAGATCAGCATATCTGGAAATCAAATTCACCTGGCATGTAGGAAGATGCCAATTTTGCACCTGGAGACAGTAAAGATAGCAATTAATTAAGCAAAACTACAGCAAGTTTTATGTTGAGGACCAAATTGAAATATAAGACTACCTGTATTTTATTGTGTTTTAATATAAGTAGGTGATGTTTTTCCTTCAAAGTATGTCAAAGTTTACAGCAGAACTCCTCAGCCTGAAATAGCTCAAATATCAATCAGAAACACCTAGAAATTGATGTAGATATTTACCTAATTATTCTCCATGACTTTAAGAAATTATTTCTTAATCTTAAGAAATGGCACCTTCCTGCTTATTTTTGAAGGATACTGCTCTACTGTTTGGGAATCACAATGGAAAGTCTATGAAATATTTTTGGCAAATCTATACCAAATATATGCTTGTTTAACACTTTTTTGCTTTCAGAAGGCATACAAATTTTAAACATATCAAATCAATAATATAGATATTTTGAGAGTACAATTTTTAAACAGTAGGTTTGCATCCAGAATAATGCTAAATTTTAGTAAATATTAAAAAACTTAAAATTATGTCAAATATTCCCTTTACATTCAATTTTATTAACAAATAATTACTGATCATTATGCTAAGACAAATCCAAACAAATCTTAAAACATGATATTACTCTTACTGGGTAAAAATATCCCCCAGTGCTGTTAGCCTACCACAGACAACCTATCTCAAATCACCATTATATCGAAATAACAATTATGATCTAAATCCCTCACTTACCTGCTGTCACGGACAACATTTATGTGTCCCTATACCTCAAATCACCATTTAAACACACACATAATTTTTAAGGCTGGTGTCTTCAGATCCAACACTTTATCAAGTGTTGGTCAAAATACATGATTTGTTGTACTCAAAGAAAATGTTTTATTCCTTTATGGCCTTGTCTTCCTATTTCTCAGTTCAAGGTTGTTTAGGGTTTCTTTTCACTTTTAATTTCAGCAAAATCTCAAGAAAAAATATGTGAAAAGATAAGCCAAATGTACAATGCACAGAAAAGTAGGAGGAAAAAAACCACTCAACCAAAGCAGACCCAAAAACAACCCAAAACCAAACCCTTTTGCAAACATTAGCAAATTTGGTTCAAATACTTTTGCTCCTTTGGGAAAGAGAAAAATAGATTTAATTCAGAACCCACAGTTATAAATATTCATTATGCTTCCTCTCCTATCTGGAAATGCATCAATTAATTAATTAACTATTCATAGAAGCACTTCTTTTTCCCCTCACTTTCCACTCAGATTCTTTCCGTATTTGAATTCTTCCTCATGCCACATTTAATATGCTTTTTGCCTCTGCATTAAATGGAAATATGCATATACATGAATAAAGAAATTATTAGTAAATAGATATGATCATTGTTACGGTCTGTGTAAGAAGGAAAAAGAAGGGGAGGAGAAAGAGGACTGTGGATTAAAATTGTATTTCCATGACTAAAATATGGCTCACTGTCATATCTGAGTGGTATGTGGGCTTACAAGAGTTATGTAAATACTTTGACTTGCAAATACTTGCACAGTGTTTGGTAGATGATTAGGCAGATAGACTTACTGCACTGAAGAAGAAAGGCTGTAATGTACTTATCAATAATATATTCCTGTGTATAGCTTCATCTGGAAGTGATCAATTAGAGCTGTTAAAATTTTGGGTCATTACAAGATCCACAGGTTTGCCTGCAGATTCTGCCAAAAAACTAATTTCACGCAAGTTTAGTTTTGTGATTATAACAAAAAATGAAGTTGTCGTTGACATGAAAAAGCAAACAAGACATGCTTCTTTCATGTTTCACACCTTATTTATCAGTGTAAAGGAAACAGGTGGAAGAGGTTCCAAAATTCTTAGGCTATTATTTCCTACATGCATAAGAGAGAATAAGTTTTAAATTATAGTGAGGGACTGGACTTCAAGTGGAAGTACTCCCAGATAAAGGTGTTGTAATTATTGTTATATCTTTTAATCACATGATTTTCTTAATAAGTAAATTGTAGTATGTCAACTCTGCCAATATTCACAAAATAACAAAACCAACCAAACAAAAAGAACTCACCTTTGGTTTTAATTCCTGAAGGATCAAGATATGCAATATGTGAAATATGAAATATACACGCCCGAGGATAAGAAGAACAATGTGTGTGCTTTACTTTTATCAAAAATCATCTGACAATCTTGCTAAAGTGATTGCAATAGCAAAAAAATCAGAATTTTTGTTGTCTGTATTTCACTAAGTTTGCTTAAAGAGATGAGGCTTGTCTTAGAGCATGGGAAAATATTTGGTGGGAGTCTTTTTGCTCTGGAATTGTTCAATATTTAGAGTGAGTAAAGAAAAGGATAGGATTTGAGCACTATAATTTAGGGGAATATAAACACCTATTAATCAATTAAGACAATTGATTAAGAACTCTAGGGATGAAAGGTCACAAGGGATTAATTTAGTTCATTTTTTTTTTTCAGTTTTAAATGAAGTGTCAAACATTCACATGGGACAGAAGGAAATTTCAGTATTAATTCATTGGTATTTATAGATAACTGATTTTCCATTCAATGAAGAAAGGTGACTTTGGTTTTTTGATGGATTATTTAAATTCAATTGAATTCATAACAACACATTGCTCAGGATTTTATATTAAGATTTTCTCTTTTCCTTTCATGCATATAAAGAAAGAATCTGTGTTGGCCTAGGTGTTTAATGGAAACAGATAAACTTAACAGAACTCTTAATTAACATCTTTATCTAACCGAAAAGCTTGTGTTCTTAATTATATAGAGTTGAACTGGATACTCAGTATAGATATTTTAATATTAAAAATATGAACCTAAAAATCTCTTAAGCTGATTTTATTAATTATCTATCCTGCTTGTTAATACATAGATTGATGCTGGTGGGAGGGAAGCAGAGAAGACTAATTTAACTTTATTCTGTCTCAGTGTTCATGATGAGAGTCACTGGTATGCACACATACTAATTTATGGAGCTCATGTTGATAAACACTTGAAGAAATAAGACTTTTTATTAGCCATAGCCTACAGCAGGGTTCATAAAATTTGCACAAATATTTGTTTGATTTCTACACTGCTGAAGGTTTGGTTTTTTATATTTAACTCATTGATTTAACTGTTAGAGAATTGGAATTTGTCATTGTCCTTTATTTTGTCTTTTAATTGTACCTTCCTGTGGAAATCAATGATTTAATAAAATGAAGCACTCCTAGCTGGATATTTTCTGGGCATTTGCAGATTATACATTTCTCAGTGTATTTCAGTGGGAGACTTATGAGGCATAAAATTTTCTCTATTCTTCCCCATGATTTCTCATCACATCTCAGTAGATAGCACTGTGTGCACAATAGGTGAAATGTTAAGGCTCAAAGTATGTGGTTTATTTGCAATTGGTGACAAAGTCAATTATATTTTTTCTACATTAATGTTTATTTACATTTGCCTTGGTTTTGTGGTCTGTTTCTTTTTTTTTTTTCCTTTTCCCTTTGGTTTCTTACTTCCTCACTGCTCACTTTTTCCAACTATTTTATGCACTTTGGGTTTTTCAATTACCTCCATATTACCTGTTTGGGGAGCATTGTTTTAAATGTGTATTTTAACACCACAATTTGGTTTGACAGAATGATTTGTAGTGCTGCAGTAAGCCATCCACCAGAGATCTGAAATCTTGTGCACAAACTCCCTAATCTAGCAAGCTTTAATTCGTAAGCTTACTGCTGTTCCTCCATTAAGGTAGTGATGAAATGCAAATCAGAAATTGCTCTGTAGAGCTTCTAAGCTGCTAAAAATTGCACAACTGCTGAAATTCTACAGGACTGTGACATTTAAAGCATCATTGTGTCAGAGTAATTTGCTTTTAATTAGGAACAGGTAGAGGAGAGTAAGGGGAGTATTTCCGTGAGTGTTATGTTGATGGAAAAAGAATGAGGAAGTGTCCTCAGCATCCTCTGATTACTAAATCATTTATTCATTCCCTGCTTTTTCGGGTCTTGTATTCATTTCACAATGGCACATTTGCAGTGAGAAGTAGTGAAAAAAAATCATCTCAGCCTCACCAAGGGTTTATTGGTTAAAGCACACTGCAAGAATTTGGTGTTCTGGGTTGGACACATCACTCTGGTTGCCAACATTTGCAATCCAGCTCTGGCAGTGTCTTCAGCCCCAAACAATTGTATCGAAGAAATTACGGACCTCTTCTTTTCTGTTACTTTTCTGTTCTTTTCTGTTTAGGGCAGACCTAAAAGTGTCAGCTTTCCTTCAGGGAAAGAATCAGGCTTATGGCACCCAGCTGCAGGGGAAGGTCCGAATAATGGCAACAAAGTTAACATCTTTCACATTGGTCATGACTAACAAATTGCTAAATGTTGTGTTTCTCATTCTAAAATTAAATTTTCAGTACAAGGAGAAATAATGTTTTGTGTAGGCAAGCAGAAATAGTAAAAATATAAATTCCTTTGGGACACATAAATATAAAGCCTCTGTGCTTCAGTCTGAGTTCAGAATTTTATCTGAGGTTCTGCAGATGTGGATCCTACTTTGATATTTATTATATATGGCAATGAATCCACAATATTACATTCTATTAATAATACAGAATTAAATAAATTACTATTGTCTATGTCAGTGAAAATATTTCATTTAAAAGAGTTCTATTGCCTTTCCAAAATGAGCCTAAACTTATTCCATGTGGCAGATTCATAATTCTCTCACTGGTTAGACAGAGGAAGACACAGTATGAGGTACCCTGATGTTGGTCAGGTTTCCCCTTCTGCAGACATATTCACCCTCTTCTCTTTGGTCCCATTTTGCTCCTTGCAACAACTTTCCATGGCTTCAGTAGGTCACAATAACTTTTTTTCTTGACATCAGAAGTGTGTCATGGGCACTTTCAGATTCTCTGTTCATTCTTCCTCTTTCTCATAAAAACATAGTAGTTTTACTTGCCTAAGAAAAAGAGTTTGTTTCTTTAAACTTTTAAAGAAGCTTAGCTTTTCACTGAGATGCAATAAATGTAAATGAAGGCCTTTTTACATGGTGGTAAAATGCTTAGTAAACCAATATACTAGACTGTTTTGATAATTTAATCAGTTTTAAGATACTAAACCAGCAAAATATTCATAGTGATTATTTAAATTAGCAAATATTTTAATTAATTGATTTGGCAAATACTTAGTAGTTTCTTGATAAATAAGATTATTAAAGGGAATTTCTAATACAATAAGAAAGACACAGCACCATTTGTGATATCTAAATTTAAATACTTCTGACCAATTTCATTTCTTCATTATAACAGGATTTCTTGAATTTATTTGAAATAGTTTTACAACTCTGATCAAGTACAAAAATGTAGCTCCAAACTTTCACTTGCAAAAATGTTTTCTATTCTTTAAAAAAATAAAGCAGAAGAAATGTAAACTTTACATTAATCAGGTTTGCTTTTTTTGCACAGCCATGCACAAATGCAGGTGTGAAGAAGGAAAACACCATTTGTAGTTTTGTAAAATAAATGCATCTGCCAATAAATAGATCAATAAACACAGGACTTAATATAGGGTATTATTTAAAATAATTTTAAGAAGAAAATAATATTTTAATGACTAGCAAGTTTAAAAAGAGTAGACAATTCTTTTGATTAAAAATTTAAAACATTTCTGAATTAGCTTTGCTCAGAAGACACTGTTAAATGAGGAACCCATACATCTTGTAAAATTCTTTGCTAATTCCCTGGTAAGAAATTATAAGTGCAGTGAGTGGAATTGCTTGTTCACCAGTTTTAAAGATTCTGAATTCTATTTCGTAAATCAAGCTTAGTATAAAAAAAACTACATCACATGTCAAACCCATAATTCAGTGATTACCTATTTTATTTGAAGATTTAGATGTCTGAAAATAGTAATTTATTGGCTCCATCTTTACTGTGACCTCAATTCAAATTGTTCTGTCTATAATTACTTTAATTAATTGTACTAATATGCTTGCTTAGGTGAATACTTGCTTAGTTAGCCACTTTAATCAAAGTAATAAAATACACAAGAATGGTTTATTCCATCAAGTTGCAAGCTGCGTCGTAAAATCTGAGGGTTTAGCTAGCTACATTAAATAATTTTTCAAAGAATTTGAAATTTTTCCAGAGTAAAACAATGGCACAGACTTTGTGCCCCTAACCCTTTCCTCCTCTTCCTATGTATATGGATCCTGATAGCTAGATAGGATCTAGTATTTTATGTCAAAACCTGTGATCTTAAAAAGTCAAGGATCCCTCTAAGGCTAGTAGCATTGCATATTCTAACTTACTCTTACCTATTATTTTTACTTTAATTTTCTGCACCTAAGTACCTGAAAGTTTTTGTCCTGAGTATGGCCATAGGTCTCTCAAACTTGAGATTGCTGAGATATGTGTCATCATGAGAGTCTCTGCCTGGCTGCAACTCAGAAAGCAGCACGTGTGTGTGCGAGCGCACTCAGGGGCTTGACCTGGTGGTGTTCAGAGAATCCCTAACGCATAACAATAAGATTGGGCACTTCACACAACACTGTGGCAGCTGCTGCTTTCTCTTGAATGCTGCTACTACCACCAGTTTATTTTCATAATAGTGGTTAGCGCACTTTTTCAGGAGGTGGAAGACTTGATTTTATTCTCATTTCAGTCTGCCAGGGTTGAACCCACGCCTACTTGGGAGGAACATGGAGGACTGTCACCATCAGGTTGAAGACAAGGGTGGAGATGAGAACAGGAGGGGATTAAGACACTCTTTTTTTAAAGCTGTGCCTCTCTGTTGAAAGCAAGAAAATTCCTTCAACCAAGACACAGAAGAAATTATTATGTCTCATAGGGAGTAAATTATCACAGGAGGTAACTTCCATGTGAGGTATAAGACTGAGAACTCAGTCCCTTACTTATGGAGGTTACCTCAGATAGATGTTGCTTAAAACCCAGAAGCAGGACTAAAGGAAGTGCCATAGAGCATAATTCCAATTATGGGTTGTAGTTTTAATTTCTCTAAAGACTCCCATCAGTGTAGAAACAAAAATATTTCACTTTTTTTTTCTGTGCAGGAGACTACAAAATATACTGTAATTCAGTAATCACTCCATTTTCCTAGCTTGTTTCCATTAAAAATATATATTTTTCAGATTATTTTTGGTAGAGTTAGGTCAGTTTCCTACAGATATTTCAAAAATAGCTCCAGGTGATTAAGCAGTGTCAGCCATATATTTGAACTAAAATATGAAGTATAAATTGCTGTCTCACTGGACTGCTTTGTTGATTTAGAAGTCTGATATAACATTGCTCCCCACATTTACACCCCAATTACCCTGACAATCAAAAACTCTGACAAGGACTTTCCATACTTTCTGCTGTTTTATAAATTACCACGATGTGATTTGAAATTTCTCAGAAATATCTGTTCCCAACTCATGGTTCCCTAATTAATCTCCTTCCTTTATTTCTTCTTAGTGTTTATTCCTTTATTAGCAAATCTGAGTGAAACTTGAATCTTTATACAGTTTTTGGTTAATATTACTCACATGAACAATGTTAGCAGTTTATGTGTTTCAAAGCAAAATTCATAATTCAACAGTATGTTTGACTGCAGTGTTAGCTGGAGGTGTTTTCATCCTCTCACAGATGATATGGAGATAGGACTTTCAGGTGATAGAATAAAATGAAATAGATTATTATTAGATGGAACTGTGAAAATACTTGAAAAATATTGATTCTGTGTCCTAAAATGACTAGCAGTTTATAACATTTTATTTTTCCTGTGAAATGATTGAGCTATTTAAAAGGAAAAAACATTATTTTACTGTCACAGCACATTTCAAAAGTTTCAAAAATTAAATATATTCAGGAAAAACAAATTAAAGCATATCTTAAAGTGTTTTTTCATGCAATTTTATAGTTTGGATTTTTCGTTTGTTTGTTAATTTTTTGAATCGGGTCTGTGGCATAAGCCAAATAGGTATTTTTCTCTTAGGCCACTTCTCACAGTGGTATAATGAATCATAGAATATTTTAGGTTGAAAAAAATCTCTAAGGTCATTAGAGAAGAAATCAAACCATTAGCCCAGCACTGCCACCTCCGCCACTAAACCATGGCACTTTAAATGCCATGTCTACACATATTTTAAATCTTTTTGGAGCCAGTGACTCGACCACTTCCCTGGTCAGGCTGATTCAATAGCTGACAATCCTTTCAGTGAAGTCTTTTTTTTTCTTCCCTACTAGCACATCTAAACCTCCCTTTGTGCAACTTAAGGCCATTCCCTCTTGTCCTGTCACTTTTTACTTAGGAGAGCTGAGCAGCCCCTGCCTGGCTGCAGTCTCCTTTCCGGGAGCTGTAAAGAATTATGAGGTTCCTCCTGAGCCTCCTTTTTGCCAGGCTGAGCAAGCCCAGCTTCCTCAACCACTCCTTAACAGGACTTGTGTTCAGACACTCCACCAGCTCAGTTGTTCTTGCCTGGGTGTGCTCCAGCACCTCAACGTCTCGCTTGTCATGAGAAGCCCAAAACTGGACACAGGATTGAGGTGCAGCCACACCAGTGCTGAATACAGAGGGATGATCACTGCCCTGCTTCTGCTGGCCACGCTATTACTGATCCAAGCCAGGGTGTCACTGACCTGGGCACACTCTGGCTTATGTTCCACAGGCTGTCAAACATCATTCCCAGGTCCTTTAACCCCAGGCAGATTTCCAGCTAATTTGCCCCAAGCCCCAATTTCACGGGGTTGTTGTGACCCAAGTGCAGCACCTGGGTCTTGGCACCTGGACTTTTTAAAACTCATACACCTGTTGTTGGCTCATTGATCCAGCCTGTCCATGTCTCCCTGCAGAGCCTTCCTACCCTTCAGCGGGTCAACACTCCTGCCAGGCTTGATGTGGTCTGCATAATGACTGAGGCTAAGAAGGGGGCACTCTTTCCTGCTGGATGCGTATCAGTGGGGTCATTAGCAACTGGATACCTGGATGTTGTTAAATATGTCATCATTTTTTAGGCAAAATAATATGCAACAGTAATTGTAAACATAGGCTCTCCTCTGTCTCTTGCATAGGCTCTCCTCTCTCTTGTACTTAAGATTAACTAAGTATATTAGAGTATGATTAAAGGATTGTGAAAGTGATATTTCCTGAGTGCCTAGGTTATAATTAAGATATTTGTTCCAGATCTTCAAATAAGACAAAAATATTGTAAAGTTATAATATTGCAGAGCAGGAAAATATCATGAAAGCTTTTCAACAATTGTAAAAAAGGCAGGTAAAAAATCCTAGTATTATTTACAGATAATTTCCGTAAATATATAATAGCAGATAGATGAAAGGATAAGTACTGTTCCTAGAATTAATCCTGTGCTCCAAGTCTTAGACATGAAAGCATGCCACGAACAAAGTAAAATAAATTAATCTTTATTGATTGCCATAGGATGAATAATTTGTACACATTGTTATTCTGTTTTATGAACATATGGAATAATTATTGAATCCTTCAGAAATTTACCTCTCAGGATGTGTATACCTTTATAGGATTACACAATAACTCCTGCAGAACAACAACCCTTGAGTCAGTTGCCATTGGATATCTGCATTTCTTTTTTATTTTTATTCCAAATATTATGTAAGATTACATGACTGTCTTACAGGGTTTTTTTAAAAAAATCTTGTCATTATGCACAAGAATAGGTTGTTACAGGAGATCTAATGTTTCTTTTCTAGCAGGCTGAATAAAGAAGTTTTATTGGAGGCCTTTAATGTTACTAACAAAAAGATGATGCTTATGTATTCATATATTTGCATGGTAGACTGAAGGAGGAACAGAGTCAAATTAAAATTTAACTCATAAAAAGTCTCAGCAGACGATATTTTCAAATTCTGTCTTCCTGCTTGATTAAATATGTGATATATGAATGTTTATGATAGCAGAAGGCAGGCTAATGTACAGGCAACGATATTTGTCAATGAAAGAGTCCATGGTAAGAAATAATATATGAGTACCAGGTAAGTCTGTAGTATCATAATGCAATAGAATTATTCTAACAGCATAACCTCTTGTCTGATAGCTGGTCATAATCATCACATACTAACCATCACACAATTCTTGCCACACTATTATACCATGTTAAAATTGTACTATCTATTACTAGAAATATCTACCTTGTTCTCTGTTTGAGACTTAAAATAATAAAAAAAATCAATACCAGAAAAAATACTTTATATTTCTTCAACTTGAAATGAATACATAGCAGGTAAAACACCATCACGGCTTAAAGGCTGTCTTTAAATCAATGCATGGATCTCTACAAAGAACTTTCCTTTGATTTTTTTTTTATACTATAAAGAAGTTGTGTTCTAAAGGTAGTGTTATGTCAGCTGTACCTTAATTTGTGCATGGCTTTGATTGATCTACTACATTGCTAAAACACACTGACTGCATGAATTGTTTTAAAATAAAGTCTTAATGTCATTACTGTCTGTCAATAAAGGTCTTCTGCTCTGCAAACAATGATTCTCTGCTAATGCTAACCATTGCAAGGTAATGAGCATTCTAAAGTACTTCCAGAGTCTCTGAGTAACATCACTGTATTTATTAATCAGAGCTCAGATACTGGAGACCAGGAGTGGAGCACCTAACTTGACTAAGTGTATTTGCCATGAATGGATGATGATGAGCAATGAATACCTGGTTTCACACGAGAGACAGGTGTGTGAAAGAGAACCTTATAACATTATAATTGCACTTGAATTTTGAGTTCCTTTCAGGAACTTCACTAAGGCCCACAATGTGAGAGAAACAAAGGTGGGTCTTTCCCATGAGGAATGAGAGACCAGAAGTTGACAGTGACCACAACACAGACAGGAATCTGGAAACTTCTTTTCCAGTGAAATCAATGAGGATTACATTTCTAACTGTTTATAAGGAACTATTACTTAGGAAGTTAAAACGGGATATATTGGGAAAATAAATCTTTTAATCCCTAAAACTAATGCTTTTCAGTACCCAAGGTTAAAATCCTGAAACCCTACTTACCTGTCTGCTTGTCTCTAGTTACCTCCTTGGACAATCCGAACACAAAATCTGTGTTCTGTGGTTTTATTCTGTTTTGTCTTGTTTATTTTTCTCTCCTTCAGCATCCTCAGAACCCCACAATGAGAATTACGACTTCCTTGTAGTAATTTTTTATGCAAGTTTACTTCCTTTAAATTCATGGTTTTCTGGCTGTCATAGGACTTACTTTTATGGTGGATGGAATCCATTTTTTTTCTTCTCCCTCAGTATCAGTAAGGATTGAGCAGCAGCTGATTTTTTCCAGCTACACTGGAAAAAACTAGTGAATATGTCTGGGCTTCAGTCACTGGCTGTGTATTTTATATGAAAAAGATCATTCCCTAAACTACGTAGCCAGGCCTTGAGCTGGGGATTGGCACCTAAAAACTTCCATTTATTGAGTGCCCTACCATGTAGACTAGAGAATTATTTCATTTTCACTGCCCAGTGGAAGAGTTTCAAATGGAAATATTTTCTTCTTCCTCCCTAGCTCCTTACACAAAAACTATTCAAGTGTTTCTGCCTGCAGCATTTTTCCCTTGATGTGATTCTTAATTCCTCCCAGGTGGGTGAGGAAGCTGAACACTCATCTCAGAAACCAGTGCTGGAACACTTTAAATAGTCACCATTCCCAATACACAGGGAAAGCTGTCCCATCCCTGTGTGCTCTCTTAGTTTGATTTCTGGTTTGGGAAGAGCTTGTGTTGCTTTGTTTGTGGGCGCTTTTGCTTTTCCAAAGAACAATTTCCAGTTATTTAAATAAATCTGAGTTGTGAAAGACTTCTAGTAAGACACCACGTGGACTGCAGAATTTTTCATGCCACACAGATGATATACTTCTCACAAGAGACATTTTCTAAAGAGCAGTGGAAAAACAAACAATCAAGCAGGTAAAACTACCTGCAGCATCTGTTGCTAGCCTTGCTCACCCAAACATTAAAAAAAAATCACATAAAATCCCTTCCAATTTTGTAATAATAACAATAATAATAATAATAATAATAATAATAATAATACTTTTATACCAAGTATAGATATATGCAATATGATATACAACCAAAAATTATAGATTTCAAGAAATACTGAATACTCACAATATCAGAGCACCAGAAACTGTCTCTATAATCCCACACTCAAATTATTTTCATAAAGATAATGGTAAGCTATATGTTAATAAGCTATTTCAGTAATGTCACCATAAACAGTCAGAAATCCTCAGGACTTCCTACTGCAAATTATTCTGTTCTCCTGAGTTCTCTCACAAAGACCTATTCCCCATGCAGCACACTTAACACTTATGATTCTGAAATGTCTTTAAAGAACCATAGTTTCAATAATACATTTGCTAAATTTGTACCATGAACATCAGGGCTTAAACTCTGCCCCTGAGCATTCCTCAAAAGTTCAAGTATCCGCAGACAAAATTTGACCTTTTAGTAAAGTTGACTCACATTCTTTATTCACATTTTGAATTATTCTGTTTATTTAGAATTACATCACTCATATTAAATTATAGGGATAATTTCTTTGAAAATTTTAATTTTCTACTTCTCAGAGAAAATTTTTATACAACCATTACAGTATCTGCAGAGAGAAATAATGTCTCAAATAATTTCAGCTATTTTGGATGCATTAGGTATCTCTTTTACTAACTCAAGTGTCTTTTAAACTCGCATAGGATGTACCAGCCTCCTTTGTATTTTTTAATCTCTGAAAATGTGTCAGAAAGAATAATCTTTGTAGCTGGTACATTTTATTACTTTTAGTACTTAAAGTACTCTAACCATTAATTAGCAGGTTGTTTTTCTCACCTATTAAGATGTCATAACTGCCCAGAGATACAGTGTTAGAGAAACTAAGATTTCTTTAGTTCATTTGTTTAGTTTTGTAGGATTTGGGGCAGGGGGTGGGAGTGAAGCTTTTGGAATATGCATTCAGCCACTACACTTTAGTGAGTTGCACATCATCACAATGCAGTCCCTGGTTTCTTTCTGTAGCAGAAATCATGTGTGGTCCCCCTACACAAAGCTTTTTGAAAACCTATAAATGAGTTCTGGGACAGAAATGCTTCAGGGAAGTCACACATCTCATTTCTGGGGTCTCCAGTTTGTTTCTGTACCTGAGAGTGTAATTTTCAAAACGCATTATCTGCATTAACTTTTGAAGGCATTTGTCCAAAACCAGTTTCATCAGGAAACATCAAAAATCACTAACAACCATATAATGCAGGAGAAGAACAACTGTAGCGTAGTTCTGCAGCATGTATTGATTTCATACACTGTTTGACAAATCCTTTTCAGAGCACTACAGGTCCTGATTCTTAGTAGTGTTCAGGAATTACAGTGTTTATATTTGAGACAGAGCTTTTTCCTCTGTACCTATAATCTAAGTTCCTAAGGCTGGAATATAGCTGCAATATTGTTCTCAGGGGACATTCCCAGCATGTTCAATATTCAACACAATCTTAAAAGCCTGCATCCTTTGCTTAAGCACATAGAAGAAAAAAACACTCTATAGTAGCTATCTGGAACAGAATCTAGAGTAAGGTAGTTTGATAAAGTATATGAAAGGATATTACTAGCTGAAACCTCTACAGTTTTGTCAGTGGTTAGAGCACTACTAGGATGGGGGGGAAAAAATCCTTCTGTTATGGTTACATTGGATCAGAGACATTCTTTCAGAAGTAGGTAAGATATAATATTTTAATTCTTCTAAAATCAGGGGTAAATATGCTACTGAGAATCATGGGAGATAATTTAACTGCATAGCCATTAATTCATTTAAAGAATTTCTCTGTTCATTTGAAAGCATGAAATCTAGCCTATAGGCATGAGTCACAGTGGGATTTTTTATTAAAATCTTATTGACCCTTTTTAGTCACTTGAAAACATATATGATCATGAAATTCATCACTACTCTGTATTTCTGACTTCCTCCCCAAAATCCTCACAGCAGCCAGGGGTTTATTTCAGCCTTGAGATATTTTTGTTCTGCTACTATTGACATCTATGCTTTTAGGCTTGCAGGTCTATACACAGTTTTCCAATTCACCCGTCTCTTGTGAAATTCTCCATTTATAGAACTCTGCAGTGCTTAAGAGCTGTATCCTGCCATGAAATGAACTTTAATGATGTGTCAGACTTTGGTTTGCCCTATGTGAAAGGGATTCCAACCTCCTTTATCTGCTTGTTTATTGTGCAAAGTTATTTGCTTTACTTTTTCACATTTTGTAACATTGTGAGCTTCTTAATTTAAACACTACTAAAGATGACTGATGGTCAACAGAACTGACAATTAATTTAGCAATAGAGAAATTATTTTAAATAAGAAATAGGAAAGAAGCAGACTGCAGATTTATCATTCAGCTCTGCGACACCTCATGGCCTTCATCCTAATAAGTTATCAGAGTTGCTAAAATATCAATTTGGCACATGGTTTCACATGATTGCTTGCATTCCTACTTAGGGTCTATCACTTAATTCTTCTGTCATTAGGAAATTAAATCAATGATTCTAGCCAGAACTGGAGATAGCCTGATATTTATATTTAAATTGACTATTAATTGTTGCATCAGAGAGCTATTCTGAAGCCTGAAGTACCCGAATTGGATAACGAAAAATGTGATCATATTCATACAGACAAGTGGAATGGAGAAGCAAAAATAAAAATATATCAATGTGAAGCTTTTAATCATGCAACACTATTGATTTTCCTGAGACAAAATGAAGAAAATAAAACAAACCAAAGCAAAAACTTGTGCATGGTTAATTAACTGTAAAGAAAAACCTATAGATTTTTTTCTCACTCCTGTCTTTGCTGGCAAAATTTCTGATTGGAAAACAGTGTCTGATCTCTAAAGTGTAAAAGAGCTGCTCAACTGTATTTCTCTCAGCAAAAGTACAATTAAGTATGAAAGTACATTTGTTTGGTCATGTAACTCCCAGCTCAAGATAGGTAATTAGCCAAAATATAAAAGAAAAATAAATGCAAAGAAATGTGATCATGTATTTATCAACACATAATTTTAGGGATAGAACAGATTATATTTCAAACCAACTTCAAATAAAATAAACTGTTAAAAAGTAATATCTGGTTATGCTCTCAGAAAGAGGAAGAAGGAGAAACAAGAAATCTATAAAATGCTTCAAGCTGGCAATATCTTAATCTTAAAAAATTTGCTAATACTTTTTGTTTGAGACTGTGAAGGATATAAAAATTTTGGGAAGCATTTTCCCTCAAATGAATTCTCTTACTACTGAGAACTGAGGGGGGAGAACCCTTAGTAGAGAAAAAAAAAAGAAAAAAAAAAGTAAATCATGCAAAGAATACCTTTAGTAGATCAAAAATGAAACTCATCTGTACAGTCACAGAATATTCTGCGTTGGGAGGGACTTGTGAGGATCATCTAGTCCAGCTCTTAAATGAGCAGCTCATACAGGAATCAAACCCACAACCTTGGTGCTATTAGCACCACGCTTCAACCAAGTAAGCTACAGCTGCAGGTGAGTTTTGCACCTGTATCCTCTATGTTGGTCTACTTTGTCTTTTTTCCATAAAGGAAATTATCTGTGTTACTAAAGAGTGTGACACAAACTCCATTTTTTCTGTTGTGCTCAAACACAGTAAATATACAAATTCTGCTTCAAAATTAGCATTAGATACATCACTCTTAATGAACTTGAACTGTGTAGATGGCCATTTGTGCAAGATTTCCAGATTTTTGTAGCTCAAGATCTAACAAAATCCCAGATGAAAGACAGGATCCCTATTGTTTCTAGAGACCTGTGGGTCTATGCGTGGGCAAGTCTTGAAAGAAAAGCTGGAGCTATGACAGCTTACTTTCATGACAGCTGTATGAAACTCTCCTTTACTTTAAGGACCTTTGCTAAAGAGTTTCTGAGTATGTCCAGACCCCACAGTGAGAGCATCAGACAGGGATCCTATTTGCTAAATATGATACTCTGATTAAAATCTTATTGATTTATCTGCAAAATGACCTGTTTTATGGAAGAATAAAAAAGGATTATATTATTCTTCAGTCTGAAGGTAGGGTCCTTTCCTTAAATAGAGAACACATAGGTTCTCTGTCAAACAATACATCACAAAAGGAATTTAGAGGAGCATGAGTACCTCCAGTCTCCTGTGCATCCCCAGGTATTCACACAACGTCAGTAACCAGGAAGTCAGGGCAAATTCATCAGCATGAATGATGAATCATTAGCATCATGGATGTGAATGTATTTATGGGGTAAGTGGAGATGAATTTCTGTTTTCCAGATCTTGTTTCAAGGCCACGCTTTTGTAGATTTCTTACAAGGGAGACCTACTATAGTCAAAAGGGGCTGTGGTATCAAGCCAATTTCTGTCAGAGAAAATCTGAATTTATGCCATTTCTCAGTTGTTTCTGTGTTCTAAGTGTTCATTTCATTAATTTTGCAAGAATAACAGATATATCTGTTAGAAAGAAGATATAATTTGTAGACCAAGTGGTTAGTACACAGGAAATGGAGTTTCAGGTATCTCTTTGGCTGAATATTTTACCATTAAAACCTTGATCTTATTCATACAGTTTTATTTTCCTGATTTTAAAAATATTATTGCAATAGGAAAATCATTGTATTAGTATTCAGTGATTAGTATTCCACTAGATTTATCTTCTTTGGTGAGAAAACACAGAAAAATCTAATATTTATGAATATCACATAAATGTGGCCCTCAACAATGAGAGAAAAATTTCCTCAGAAACAAATGTATGGAATTGCTTCCACTAGTAAGGAGCAAAAGGTGGTGACAGTCACTGTCAGGTAGCCATCCCAATGATCTTTTATCTTGAATTTCTAAACCTTAGGATTTCACTTAGTTTTTAATTTGTTTTTTCAAATGGTACAGTGATTTTAAGATCCTATTGATTACGCCAGTGGCAGTGGGTAGATTTACAGTTAAATAAAAACTCACAATGGGAAATTTTCCTTTTTTTGACATACTGTTGAAAAGGGTAGAGCTCAGATCTTGAAGATAGGATTATTTTAATTTTTTCCCCAAATAGCACTGAAAAAAGTTTTTAAGCAAAGGAAAATATTTAGGCATGGTCTCATTTGGACACTAATTTTTATTGGAAATAAGAGCACAATTTCATGAATTACACTGAAAACAACACGAAAAAAACCCTGTTTGTTAGACCTGTTTTAATCAGAACCTACTTGTGTGATTTCTACAGCAAGGCAAATTGGGAGACCACAAAATAGTGTTTACAAAAATTTACCAAGTCCTTCTGTGATGGCATTTTGTCCTTAGTTTTAAGCTAGTGTCACTACAGCAAGATGAAAACACATCCTGTGTTACCTGTGATAAGCTTTCATTTCTGTTTTTGATTTAATTTTCTCTATTGTCATTGTTTATAAAATTTCATGAAGTAAATTACACTGCATAAAAGTGAAAGCCTTGGAGCGCTGTATCCTGACTTTGTGCAATTGCCATGGTATTCATAGTGTATTCATAATAGCATTAGGAATTTGATTCATACCTTACATGCACAGGTCTCATTAGTTACTATTTAAATTATTCCATCTTTCCACAGATCTTTCATTTCTGCCCAAACTACTTTCATTCCCCATCAGCCAAACGCATCAGCTTTTAGATATAATATTAGAGGTGTCACTCTACTCTAGTAATTCAAACATCATCTGTCTTATCATATTTTCAGTTTCACAGCTCCCAAAGACATCTGGCTATCTTGAAGTCAATGGGAGTTAGATAGATAATCTGCTTAGGTGCTTTTGAAAATCTCTTACATGTCTAATGACATATTTAGGGATCTTCTTTAAAATAAACTCCTGATTATTCTGTATAATATTACACTGTCTTATACTGTAACACTTTGATGTGCAGACTTTCCTTGGGTAAAATCATGTTAAGCACTGAGACTATTCTTTTCTTCACTACTGAGTATCATTAGGAGAAAAAAAAAAAAAAAACACAGTGGGAGAAACAGAGGCTTAGACAAGCCATAGAACTACATGCTTGTAAAATCTTATTATGTATTTAAGGAACAATTTTTAAAAAGCTTAATTAAATCATCTTAAGCATGTCATTGAGCAACAACAGTACTCAATCATATCACTGTAGGAAGAATGAGAGGGGTGAGAGGTATCAGACATACTTATCTGGTATCAAACCATTAAGACTACCATGAAAAAATTACTCATATTTTCTTATTGAATTAGAGGATCGAAATTTGGCTTTAACTTCATCCCAGAGAGGGCATTTAATTGAAGTGCTTTGAAATATTTGATAAGTAGTTGTGTGCAAACAGCAGAAGAGTGCATCTCTTAATACATAAATTTGTGGTACTCAGTTTGCAATGAATTTGATCACATTTGAGTCCTTGCTGAAATTTAGGGGGACATTTTTTAACATGCATGTTAAGGGAGTAGGGAAAGAGATATAAATCTGTTTAAATCAAGAAGGATCCTTTCAATCTGAGGGGACAATGGGAGTGCAAAGCTTGATTTCTTTGTGATTTTAAGATTGACCAAGTTTGCAACAGTTTTTAGTACTTTGAAGAACCAAAGAATGCTGCTCTCCGTCAAGAGCAGGACAGGAAAGTGCCACTAAAGCTCTTCACAAACTATCACATGGACAAAGTAAGAAAAGCTTAGTTTTTTCCTGTTCTGGAACATGAGAACTTACCTGAAGGTTTATTTTCTGATAAATTCTACTACAGAATAATACAGAAGATATGAGATATCTATCAAGGCTTAAACAAAGCTAAGACCCAACCACCAATTTTCCTTAATTTTTGCCATTAGATATTTTTTACGTTTTTATCATAAAGATGTATTATTAAGACGAATTTATGAAAAAAGAATATTTACCTTTTTATTTCTATGCTTATCCTCAAAATAAATGTGAATTTGAGAAGCAAGAAGAATTTGATCTAAACCCCCTGCAAACATGATAGGTAATCATTACAGTGAGTAGGGAAGGACTTGAGTTATGCCTAATCAACACATCTTTTAAAGTCTAAAAGTTGTTAGTGAATTACTTGATGTTCTTCTACAACAAAAATGTGAATTAAAAATATTGATCTCAGCTTTAAAATTTGTTTCTGAATGACATTCCTGATTTTTGGACTTGATATTCCTAGGAGACAAGACAGGCACACCTTTCACACAAAAAGATCCTGTTACAAGCACACTCTGTATAAGAGCTAAGAATTTATTCTCAAGCTAATAAAATTAAATTTTTAAAGTTAAAATTTTAAAATTAAAATTTTATCAGTGAATCAAAATAAAACAATTACTGTCATTAGTCTAATTTTCAGCACCATTTTTACTGACTCCAGAATCCTTGCTCTCTTAAAAAAATTAAAATTGCATATACTTTAATGCTATAACTCAAGAAGAAATTAAATGTTGTTTAAATGTAACAAAATATCTAATGTGATGAGATTAGATAATTCAAGTCATATGACTAAATGTCTTTCTGTTTGATGACAAACTCATCTTCTAGAAGGATATTGGGGCTTATTGTATAATTAGTTGAAAATAAAAATATTAACGAGAAAAAGAAAATTTAGGCTGCTTTTCTGAGCATAATGAATTTTTGACTTAGGTATATGTTGAATAGTGAGGACTTAGAGAAAATATGGGAGAATCTAAGCAATATATTTACCTTGAAGATCAGAAAAGAACAAAAAGGACCAGAGGTATCCACTGGGTTTATTACACAGTCTCTGCCAATAAAGACCAAAAAAACCCAACCAACCAACCAAAAAAATCCACCAAAACCCAAAAAACCCCATCCAACTACCACTGTTCAGTAATTAAAAGTAACTTTATGTCATCATTGTAGCAAATTACTCCAGGATGTCCTCCTCTCAATCATCAATCGCACCAAAATCTTAATACTCTCTAAATTTGTAATTATGGGAAAAAAGGATACCAAGAAAAATATGTTCAAAGAACCTTTATGACCACTGGGGAATAAAGCTTGTCTCCAGATTTAAAATTATGACTTTACACATCCCAGCATACAGATACGTTTGCATATATATATATATATATATATATGTACACACATATAGATATATTCTGAGTTTCTCAGACTGTCGTAAAAAGAACTACACTATATATTCAAATGAGAGATAGAAAAGCAGTTCTTTTTCCATCAAATATTACCCTGTATTTTTTTTTTTTTTTGTTTTGGTTCTGAAGACTATCAGTCAGTTTCTCAGATACCATATTGTCCACTTTACAATTCAGAGATCTTATTTGTGTGCTTTCAGCTCAGGAACCTTGCAAAACAGAATATGACACCCTGTCCTGATGGATGTTCCTGGTATGAAATAGTGAAATAGTGCCCCCAAACTCCATTTAAAAAAAATATATAGAGGCAGGAGTTTAATTCTAATATATGATAACATGAAGTTAAGGAAGTAAGTATTTAGTCACCAATTATGTGATTCCCAAGACTCACATTGCTGTTCAACACATCTTTGTTATAACATATCAATACATTTTAATTATTCTATTAGGTGTTTGGTAAATAACTTGCCTTTAGCACTTTTTTTTTTTTTCTTTCTGTCTCAGTGAAAAAGAAAAATACCACAATACTTATTTTTCTACCAGAGGACTCACACAAAGCGAAATCTGTGGAAGACAGTTTTTCATCATCTGACTCCCTGTAACATCTAACATTTTTGTTGCTCAGTCTAAATCAAAATCTCAAAAAGAAGCTTGCTATTCTTTAAAAATATTTTTTCTCTGAAATCTTTGACAAAAATGCCGAGTAGGACAGTGTCCTTGATGTTTGCTTTCTCATCAGATGGGAAACAGATCACCTGTTATGAAGTAGCTCTGACAAGTCTATTGCAATGTCAGCTTTTCTTTCTGCAGCTTTATTGTGAGAAAGATAGTTTCCCCTGTAGTTTTAAAGGGCTCTAATTTCAAGTATGTTAAAAGAGCTCCTCTCTGTCAGAGCTCTAGGCTCTGACAATTTCTGAGGAGCATTTGCATATATTAGTTTATGGGCATGAATTACAACTTGCTTGTTCCTGCTTCTGCAAGACATCTTTGATCTTTTGCTTAAAGAAGTGGAAATTGAATTTAAAGGTTTAAGTAGAAAAATAAAGAACCACCATATGTAGTGTTTACTTCAGAATTTACTGATGCTTATCAGAAAACTGAATTACAATTAAATTTTCCATCAATTTTAACAATAATGCATAAAAAATACAAATTATACAGTGCATATGATGTATTTGCATGACCACCTACATTGTATTTAAAGTGAAAAATGAAGTCTAATGACAAAAAATGGTTTCCTGGAATACATTGAAAACATGTTTTAGTGATCACCAATAAAATAGCAATAAAAAAATCTGTACATATACAAAGCCATTAAAGAGGAGAATTCAGCTTGAAGCCATATTCACAAAAATGTTAGTAGACTTGTTTGAGGCATTTTATGAAATCAAATTTTATATATTCCAGAAAGCAAATAAAATTATTATGGTCTTTAAACACTTATATATGTGCCTTTAGTGATATGTTTATAACATATCAGGTGACTTCAGCACATTTCAAAAACTTGCAAATCATTTATGATGGGCATCTTAATATTAACTGTGGCCCTCAAAATAATGCTAAATTGTACACAGAACATTGACAAAGAACTTTTTATACTCTATTTGTATGATTCCAGCCTTGGTGTAGGATAAGGCTGTGTGTATAGTAGTGTGATCACAATGATTTTCATATGTTATTTTTGAAATCATACTTTATAAGAAATCCTCAGAAAGGCACGTTATAGAATAACATTGAATGAGCAGTGTGACAGCTAAAAGATTAGTCCAGTTTTAAAAATGCATTATTATTTTATAGGGCAGTCCCACTCTGTCCGAGCACTAAGTAGAACAGATGTGGTGGAAGAAGAAGTTAGACAGTTTGATACATTTCTGACCCCTTCTCATGTATTTCCTGAAATGAAGCTGTAATTATTATGCATGTTGCAGGTTATGCTGATGAGCTGATAGAAGAGGTTGTCAGATTATACAGCACACAATCACTCAATGACACTGCAGAAAAAAGAGTGGAGCAGGGTTTGCAAATCTGTCTACAACACGTAAGTTTCCAGGCAAAATGAGCATTCTGGAAAGCCATATGTCACACTTAGGTAAATGAGACATGCATATGTTGTGGACATGAAAACACCCATTAAAATAAGGAGGTGAATTGTTTGTAAGTCATCAGATGGGATCCAGATCAATCACTATGTACAAATGAGAGAAAAGAAAGAGACACATTTGTATTTCTAAATGGGTACCACCAATTCTACTCCAGAGGCTAACAGTTTATACTCTCTGCTTGGTGAAAAGAGAAAGTTACATAATGTAAAAAGAATATTATTAAATCCAAGGCAGATATCACCTTAATAAAAAACACTACCTGACAAAAGTGAAGAATAAATACGAAAGGGGATTTTAATAATTTAAAAAATAATTACTTCAAAAGAGTCACAAGCCACTTCATAGTTAAAAGTAAAGCTCACAAATCTTTCATTAAACTACTGATGCTGGCAAATCAGTCTTTATAACTAAAAAACCAATAAATAACAAACTAAATCTTTATTTAATCTTGAGACTTATTTTAATATATTACAAAATCAAGGTATTAAACAGAGCCTTTGGGTGGCAGCATAGTCTACCGTTTTTCTGTGATTCCTACAGACGTTCTGCTTGCGTCAGGATGTTTTCAAACCTCGTAGTGATCCACTGGATTTGAAATGTCATTCTCCCCAAATGACATAATTGGTGATAAAGATCTTTGAATAAGCTTAAAAAATATCTGTCTTTTACAGAATTTTTCTGAGACGGAAAAAAAAAAAAGTTAGGAAAGAAAACAAGAAGAAATGAAGGAAGGTGAGTGTCTCTTATTTGGTGCCATTTATTTTGGTTTTTGCACAATTCAACCGAAAAAACCCTACATGTACCTACTAACAGATCCTCATGAAATTTTATACTTTATAATGAGCAATAAAACTGATGAATCTTCTCCATTATCCTTCTCCACCATATAACTACTTGTTATTATTTGATAGCTCAGAAGATACATCTGTGTGTGGCCAGGTTCATCTTGATGGGAAACAGGGAGAGAAAAAAAAAGGAGAATTACTTCTCTAATTTTATTGTGGTGATCATAATTATAACCCTATACATTTCTTCTTGTTTTTACTTTCTCTCAGAGTAATTTTAATTTGATTTGGTAAACATTTGAGAGATGTCATCAATAACAGGTGATAGAATTTGTCCCACTGTGTCTAATTGTTACCTGAAAGAACATGGAACTAGAGAGCACATAAATATAAAATTTTAAATTTAGCCAATATGTTAGGGTTAATGTTTTTGCTACAAAGACCGGCTGATCTTTGTCTATTCAGGTTTTCTGTTGACTTTGACAGGCTGACTTGCCTTCCAATGTTGAAACTTTCATTAGAGGACACTGCAGATGATTCAGAGTAAGTACAAAACCTCTAGTAAGACCAGCAGTACATGGATTTTCATCTCTAGTACTGGTTATGTTTAGCTTCGATAAGGAATTGCTGTGAAACATTAGAAGAGACAGGAAAGCAGATTGCAAATAGCTTTGTATCCCCATCTTAAACAAAATATACACCTTGATTATGAGCACTGTTTAAAATATGATCGCATAGAAATATGTTGCTAACAACAATTTCCAGAAGATGAAGTTTAAACCAAATGTCAGATAGAAAATACAGCTAATCCTAGAGTTAACTGAAAAGCTGTAGCATTGTCATTGACAATAGAGTATCACTGTTCACATCCTATTACAAAAATGTTGGACTTCTCTACTCTGAAGATTAAAAAAATTTAGCTGTAATCTAGGTCTTGTTTGACATGACATTTTGTAAGGAAAAGCTCAGTAACTTTTGTATTTAGCAGTAATAGGATAACATGCTACAGTAGTTGCAGTAATTGTCCAACATCCCTATTGCTTAGCTGCTTTTTCTTTTTTTTCTTTTTTTTTCCCATTTTATCCTCTATTCCCGCCTTCCATTTCCAATGAGGAATAAGCTTGCAAAACATCACATATTTCAGGGAAAATAAAACAAAACACACACACAATCTCATAAACAAAATAAAAGACAAGAGAAATCTGAGTCTTCTCAACCATCTTTGTGAGGTATAGAAACCACAATGATTTGTACAAGTGACAACATATTTCTTTGAATACAACAGAAACATGTCTATTATTGAATCAAAGATGCAGTGAAAACATTATGTCTTGAGTGACTTACAAATTTTTCTTATGGTAAAGTTATTTTTCTTTAATTTTGATGTGTGTGGTCATGGTAATTCTCAAAATAATTAATTCTGTACATGTATTGAAGCCTTTAAAAACCTAAATAAATTATCCTTCACTCTACTAATTTTCCTCCTGTTATTTTATTGGACCAAGTTTTTGACATATTACTATTTTTTCTTTAGGCTGACAAGGAAGGCTAAGGGAAGCTCAGATAAGGATTTGGAATAAATCACCATCTTGAGTTCTACATTTAATTTTGCTAAAGCAAACTAAAGGACATTATCCAGTCTGAACCATATGAAGTGTGAATGGCTTCTTAGTGTATGATATATATGGCTAATAGACACTGAGTTTGATGCAGGAGTTAATGAAATAAAATAAACATGGGTACATATAAAAAACCTCAGTAAAAATTATGCTCCATGTTTAGGAGGAAAAAAGAAAATGGAAAGAATGAAAGAAAAAAAAAATAAGCGGGCTTACAGTGAACTCAAGAGCATCAAGAGAGCTTGAACTGCTCAGAGGTAGAGGATGACAGGAATGCCACAGATTATGTGGAATTTCTTGTAAGAATAATGTGTGAAATGCGATAGAAGATGAGTGGATTAGCCACAGATAAAAAAAGGAGCATCTTAATTGGACATTTGTTTGTAGCTCTGACTCGAGCAACTCAAGGAATAATAGCACAGGAAGAGTAACCAGATATAACACTAAGAAACTGAATGAGACTTCAGGCTATGATAAGAAGCATGAAGTAAAAAAACCCCAAAAGTTATTAGATGGATAAATTACAAAAAAGGAACAGATGAGAAGATTAGGATAAAATCATCTGTTCGGCTAGAAAGAGTATGTTGATTTTGTGATCTCGAAAACAAATTGTATCTTTGAAGTTTCAAGTTAAAAAAATACCTTTTTCCTCAAATGAGATTAAAAGCAGCCTTTGTAAAAAACAAAGCTGGAGAACTCGAGTGCTTCACAATTTGCTAAGCTACTTCTTTTGCCCTCAAATTGAACCTAATCTAAAAGATGAAAAGAAGTGACTACTCTTACTTGTTGCTGTAGCCTTGAAAGGAAAAAATTGATGGAGTATTTTTGTTTATTGATTTATTTTAGTTATTTTGGTTGGGTGGCTTGGTGGGCTTTCTTGATATACCTCATCAGCCATGCCTGAACCACTGTCCTAAACACTGTTGTTCACATCTCACTGGTGGAAAATGCAACAACTTTGCTAAAGTTTACACACATGTGGTCTGTACAAAAGAGAGGCTGTGACAGATTTTGTAGAGATGAGATGTCTCTTGTGGCAAGATGCAATTGTGTGGTCTGTATATAACTACATTGAAAGTGAGTTAATGTGTGTTCAAGTGAATAGAAAGTAATGGAACACATGAAGGCGGTACCATAATTTGAATCTTTCTTTTTATATTTAACCCCTTGTAATCTCCACATCCAAACGTCATGTATATCTTGCAGTAGAAAATTTAAAGTGCTCAGCTAAAAAAAGTGATTCTAATTACAAGTGTGTCTCTTGTACTTAAGATCATAATAGATTGTGACATCATAAAGCATCAGTTTTGGTATATTGAAGTCTCTATAGATTCAGTTGGACATTAACTGTTAAATTAAAGCATATGTTGCTGGCAATAGCTCAGTAATTTTATGCGATAAAAGTGAATTTCCTAAAGTATAGTTCAATGTTTTTAAGTAAAACTTGTGAAGGTGTCTTAAACTGCTCATTAGCCTGCCATAAGAAGGATATGTGAATTAGCTCTGAAAAGAATTGCATCTTGTGTTCTGAATGTGCTAAAATCTTAGTGGAACTGATTTATTTGATGTGCTCCATACTGCCTTTGTGCTGTATATTTAGCTGTCCTATGAAATCAGTGAAAAGAGATTCATCTCTTTTCAGGTATTTACAGTGCAAAATGTAAAGTCTATTAACTATAAAGGCATTCTAGTCTACTTGGCAGTCAAATTAATCCTGCTCATAACTTGAGCATGGTTCCAAGTGCATGCCCAGTGCTGACCGAGATCTCTCTTCATTCAGCCTCTCTAAGATTACCTCTAAAGCAAGGATCAAGCAAAAGATCTATCTACCTTTACTTACTGACCCATCAAGTAAAATGCTCTGCCAAACAGCTTTTCTACCACAGTCTGGGGATGACATTATTACTCATATAAACATCAATTACATTCCAAAACTGTAATACCCATCTTCCATGCAAAAATTTAGAATACATCCCTGTGGAGAAAAAAAAGTTAAATTTCCTAGACCCTTCTGTTTTATCTTTAAATATTTATGTTTATATAAAAAAGTGATTTTCAACTCTCATTCTTTCACTGGGTTTTGGTTGTTTTTCTTCCACAGGTAAAATTTTAAGAAGTAGGTGTCTGTAGATCTGAAGATTCTACAACATTCTCAAACATTTCATTCTTTACCACCACTAAAAGAAGACATCTTCTAAGTATGTGGGTGTGATAATTATTTTCAATACATTTTCCTTAATTCTGTTTGTGGCAAAAGTACTACATTACTTGGTAATTGAACAAGCAAATGAAGAGTCATTTTTGTACACTTATCTACATATTTCGCTCCCCAGATTCAAAGACAGAACAGGTATCTCCAGATCCATTAGTCCTAAAAAAAAAAAAAATGCAGTCAGGCTTGGACTTTGCCATGAGAAGTCTTTATAAAAAAATCAGTGTGATCTTGAAAAAAATAAAAGAATCAAACCTTGAATATGTAAAGAGATAAAACCAAAGTTTTGATGAAATATTTGCTTTTCAGGAGTACCCACTCCGGGAACAACAACAATCATGATCATAAAAACTGAGGTAAGAGTTGGAAAATATGATGTCATTGCTCTTAAAAACTAAAATTATATCTGTCAGTATAATCTTATCTTACAGCAATTATTTTCATACTCATCACTAACCTATTCCTTCTTCCTTACTTTCTCCTTTTCAGGTAATATACAAACTCCACATAGACTGTTCAGTTAAATGAATTCAATTTAATTTTTTATCTTGTAAATAATTATTCATCTGCAAATAGTTGCATCTTCAATTTATTGCGCATGTAAATAATATCAAAAGGTAAAAAGCCTGACATCGCTAATTTTGAAGAATGGGGCTTTCTTCCCAAATTTCAGAATTGGTTAGGCTGAGTGATATGATTTTCAGGCATAATGAGATTTTTAGACACATTTATTAGAAAGAGCAAAGTTGTGTTTACAAAACCAAAGGCCACTTGTCAATTCAGACAAAAACCTGTCTCTATTTCCTTTTGTCAGGAATCCAACACAGTTATTTATTGCATTCTGCCTGATGTACTTTATATATCTCTGTAAAGATTGGTGAGTTGATGTCCTTTTAATGCATAAATTTCTAGAGTAATTTAAGCTATTGCAGGTATTTGAGCTAAACCATTTAACTATTTCTATTAAACAGGGGCATAGGCATCTCCTTTAATCACATCAAATAAGCTAACTTAAGTGACATTTATATTCTCATTTTGGGGTTTGATCCTGTTTCTGCTTCCTCTTTGTAGAAGGAAACCATCTGACTCTTCCACCTTACCTCTAACCCGACCCCTTGCAGCAGCTATCAGGTGCATCTCCAGAGGAAACGTCATCACCCAGGGCTGCTTTCTCCTCTGAACATCAGGATTTAGTGAACTGGCATCTGACCTGTTGCCTGTACTGCTGATGTTTCTGGCATTAATAAAGCTGCTGTGCCACTGAAGGCTTTCTGAAATTCAGCTTTCACTGCTTCATGTGTCAGCTCAGCACAAGTCTTGCTAACATTTCAGTGTTATTAGTGCTGTTTTAGGGAATTGCACAACACTGATACGTTCAGACTTCTGTGCATTTTTCTGTCTCATTTGTACACTTTTCATAAGAATGTAAGCTTGATCTGAAACTTTTAATTACTTTTCTCTCTTTGTTTTTTGTGTTTTTTTTGGTTTGGTTTGGTTTGGTTTTTGGTTTGGTTTGGTTTGGTTTTGTCTTTTTTTTTTTTTTTTTTTTTTTTGCATGTGTTTGAATTAAATCTGAACAAAAAAGGAGAAATAACGACATGAATGGATCAACAGCCTTCCAGTAAGTGTATGGGATATATTTTCTTGCTAGGTTTAAAGCAGATTTAGTCTGGACTCATACAAAAATCTTTGGATGAACCTCTGGGTTAGCAGTTCTTACTAAGACTACAAAGAGTCCAGCTGAAAAAGAACTTTAACAAAACTACTGTTGTGGCTGCTCTGCTTGAAAAGATCAGTGAATTTTGCAGTGATAAGACTAATATTCATAACATAAAGAGAGTTGACATAGCTCTGCCTGCTACAAGCCAAAACTCCAAAGACCTACTGGAATTAAACAACCGAATCGTCATTTGGTGCATAATTAGTGAAGGATGTATTGCCTTTTAGTCTAAAAAATCTTATATCACCATAATCATTAGCTAGAAAGAGGGAAAGAAAGAGAGAGCAAAACTCATGGGAAAAATATTACTAATAATACTTTATGCATCAATGAAAGCTGCTCATTATTACAGTTATGAAGGTGATGTAAAAATAGAAATAGAATGGAATAGATTTTATCTCTGCTGATGGATATGTCACTAAATTAATAATAGTGCTAAAACTAGGAATAACTTTTTTTGAAAAAAAAATTGGCTATATGGCTAAGCATGTCTGTAAAATTAGTAACAATTTCATTAATAGTTATTTAATTCAATTACTTAGATATTATAATTACTTCATCGACTAATGCTTCATAAGTATAGTAAACAACCAGTATTTCTACATGCTTGAGTAAAGACAAACCATGCTGATCTAGCTCTAAAATGAGTTTACTGCCTAAATGCTTTTCTACATTTTTAGATGTGTTTGTTAAATCTCTTGCTCAGTTCTAAATCACTTCTAATATGGCATTAGAAAGAGAAACATTTCATCTATTAAGTAGTGAAAACTGCAGTATTTTCCATTAAGATTTTTGAACTCTCTAACTAAATTTGTAGACGAGATTAATAAAAGCTAGTGAAATCATGCCATTTCTACCTTATTTGACAAAACAAAATTAGAGAAGAAAACACCTTAAATGCTAATTTCAATATTTTCTCAACACTTCAGTTTTTCATTTTGAACTCTTGCTTTATTTACAATTTTTTTTCTAGAATTATAAAGAAAGGAAAACATTACAAAAAATCTTCTTTGAAAAGAAAAATATTTAATTATATACAAACCAAAATATTTCCAGTTTTTAGCTTAATTTTGAAAATGAAAATATTTTTCACTTTTGCCTGAAAATGTTTGGACTTCAAGACCTTCAATAAATCAAATGAAAATAAATTAAACTACATATCCTATTTTTTTACATAGCTTTCTTTTAAGATAAAATGGTGATTCATGTTTTTAGCTGAGATTCCTTTAATCATGGAATGAGGTGTATCAAAGTTATTCAACTGTACCTTCCCAGCCTCATAAATTAGGAGAGGGAGGAGTAATCAAAAGAGGAAATTTAGGAGAGGAGTACTGTCAAAAAAAAAGAGTTTATTTTCCTTGGTCATGGTGTGAAGTTCTTGGTAGTTTCTTGGACAGTGCAAAGAATAACTGAGCTTAGAAATCTCTTTTTCTAGGCATCTTCAAGATGAAAAGCAAGGATGAGTCAAACCTTGGTTTCATATGTATTTTTGTAACTTACTTACATTTAAAAACTGAAGACTTTATTGCTTTTTTACATGCATTGGATAGTTTTAGAAATGAGTCATAAGATTATTACTAACTATTGTCAAATTACAGAACACAATACAAATTATCTTTATGCTTAAGTTGATTAAAGGCAGTACTTCCATCACATTCGTCTTTTCAAATAAATTGTTAAACATTTGTAAAAAGTTTGGAATTCCTATCTATATTCAGATCTGTGAAATCCACCTAACATTTTTTTTCAAACTACTATAGAATAAAATATGCTATATTTTCTACTTGAATTACTCATTTGAGCTTTAATATGAGAGTAACATTTTTTTAAAGTTACAATATTTACATTTCAATTTCCAAAATGGTTTTGCCTAATGAAGACATCAACATATTTTATGGTTTTTGTGGCAGAAGTCATTGATGGGATATCCATAAGACTGTGCAGCTGAGTAATTATGTATGGTACAAATGTTTTAAAATTCAATTCAACTGCATTTTATTCATCCACAGGGGAAAAAAATTCAAACCAAACCAAACCAAAACAACAACAAAACAAAACAGGAGAAAGTGGATGAAAACAGGTGCTGTTCATACTCTACAGGTATAGTAGAGTGTTTTAACGTTGAAAAGCTTTGTAGGTCTACTCCTTAAATTAATGGTGTCTAGGATTTGATGCAACGATTGTCATTTCAATGCCTATGAAAATTCAGAGTCAAACTAAGGAGAAAATCATATCTCAAGAGCAGAGCTCAAACAGTGTGCAGGAAGGACTATTCCAGCCCCTTCCTCTTGATGCGGGACATGCATATGCTACTGACAAGTAGATTCTTCCCCATTCTCCCCACTGTTTTATGACAGCAGAGAAGCACAAAGCATTTTTCTCACCCTTTTTCTACCCTGAGGACAGTTTGCTACATCCAGGTGGCTTATGCAGATCATATCTTTTCTTGTTAAACAATTTACTGTGATACTGTAACAGTGAGGCTATTTGCCTGGGGATCTTCTACAGCTCCAAAGTTTTTAAAGGAATTTTTCCAGAATTATTAGCATCATCTTCTCTTCAAAGTCCTAGCTCTTTGCAAAGAAAATAGTTATCATTCCAAGGTATGTGCACTGGAATGATTCAAGGAACTATATTATAAAAAACATAAACTACAAAACATTTCTTCATACACTGTAAATATTCCGTCTGACTTAGGCATCTAGATAAAAATCTTAAAATGAATTAACTTAGTCTTAGAGTCTAAAATACCAGTGGTGCAACTAGCACATTCATTCCTAAATAAATTTTAAATGCTGTTTTTATTTCTGCTTTCTACACTTTAATAATAACAGCAGTAATCATACTTACACATGAAAAGGTTCAAATTAAATATTATTTCAAATAATAAAAATCATGCAAGAGCTTGCATATCAATCTGTCCCTTTTAAGAGACAAAGCAAAAACAATTAAATAACAGTATCAGAAAGCTGATAATTCCAATTTGCTTTCGGCTTGGGGGGTAGAGCAAACAGTCTTTTTCAACCATAATGTTTGTTATACTCAGAAGAAGACAGAGGTATCTGGGAGTTTTTACCTCCCTTTAATTAGAATTTGCTGCACAACCACAGATAATTTGTTCAAAAATCCCGAATTTTTGAGATCTTGCAATAGGGGAGTGCCTATACAAGTAATTGAGTACTTTGAGCTGAATTCTCAGTCCCTGTCTAGGTGGTGAAAGTCTCCTTTGCAAGGGTTCTTGCAGTGATGTGTTCAGCTGGATTGGCTGAGGTTCCCCACCGTGCTGTTAAGCTCAGTTCTCAGGTTCTCATAACCAGCTGGTTTGTGCTCCTACACCAGCACTCCAGCACAGACACAACCTGTCCCATTGTTGGCTTAAACCGCACACAAATGAGCTAATTATGGTAATCATATGCAAAATCTTGTCTTACTCAAAAATTTTCTATTTGTAAAGGTGTTATCTGTGTAGGATTTGGTCAGTCCTGCAGCAATAGCCTTTCTAGGAGTCCTCAGAAAGTCCTTTTTTTTTCCCACAGAATTTAAATCAACACATTGAAATATATAATTCAGTGCAGGCATTGCAGGTCCTGCCTGAGGAAATCTTCAAGTCATTCCAGAATTCCTACCTGGAGAGCCCTTGCACCAGCTAATCCAATGCTCTGTTGTGAGGCAGTCAGCATTTCATCTTCCTCATGGGGCAGACTGTCACTCATCATCCCACTATCTCCTCTGTGCAGATGAGTAACTAATGAATTTGTGGATTACCTGAGGAACAAATGGCCTGAGTGCAGCAGATGTGTGTGCACATAGCCACAGCCCTGATAACCAGCCACACCACTTTACAACACCACCAACTTTTAACTTTCATGTCTCCCAAATTCTGTGGTTCTTGGCACAAATGATAATAGAATTTCAAGTGACATTGGTAAAATAGACAATTTTACCTTTTTTTTTTCCTTTAAAATAATGAAACCAATGCTCTTAAACACCTTTTAAAATTTCAAAGAGGATGTCCAAAGTAAACTGCTTAAAAATGACGTTAGTATTCCCAAATTCATTCACTATTTATGAAAATTCTGTTATGTCTAGTTCATGAGTGTCTGTGTGCATTTAATGCCTGCAGTATTAGGGTTTTAACCCAATAACCATCTTCAATTTCAAAACCACATTGGTTGATTAATTTTATCCTTCGGACTATCTCAGATATCTTGTTCAGTTTCAGCCTTTTCTGGTTGCATCACATCTTGAATATGGGCACCTCAGAGCATATTTCTTTTATCTTCCTTTTTTCCAGAGCAGTGTTAATCTGCACAGTCTAGTACCCGGTCCTTCACTTCCTCCACGGGCCACACATCCCCATTTTATCTCAATCTCTTCTCCACTTTTAACTTTGTCATTTGCATTTATTCCTTTGGCAAACCCTTCCCATGCGCTGTTTACCTTCACTGGCAGTTGTCTAAGCCACCTTTCCCTCTCTAGTTCTTTGAATCTTTCATTGTCTTTATTCTAATCTTTATACGGTAAAATGCATTATTCCTTTTCTCCAATATAGCACTTCCTTTTGTAAAAGACTACTCTGTTTCAGGTTTAACTTGATGTTTCTTTCCCGCTCCCTGATCTATTTCTTCAATCTGTAAATTATTTATTAAAGATTTTTATTAAAGTATTCATTTATACTAACTTATGTTAAATTATTGTGTATATTAATCTGATGTATTGCACTGCTGAAAGATAATTTAGATAATGAAAGTATTCCTGATAAAAATAAGCTTGATTGTCTTTGGGGACTAGCTGGCATTTGTTTGTGTAAGAAAATGTTATTTAACTTTTCTTCATCTGAAATCAGAAAAAGAGAAGGGAAGGGAAGGGATACTTATCTTTTTAGATCCCTGATATTGTTTTAATCTTGGGGTTAGATGTAACATAGAGGAATGTAATATTATTTATACATAGTGGTTGATTTTTAAGCAATTTACCATAATAATGAAAATATTCTGCAACATTCTATACTTTAACTGAACAGAAAACTGATAAAGATCCTCAGTGGTTGGGATGTAGTTTGAATTAATACAATAGTGAACAAATATGTTTACCTTGGCATTCAACATTTCATTTTGCATCGCATTTTATTTTTTGGCATTTTTGTTACTCCCAACTAGCTTCTTAGCAGACTGAAACTTTTCATTATACAGAAATTCATAAAGCTAGTATTACGCAATTTGGGCAAATGTAGCTATCTTCTCCATGACATGTGCCCCTCACTTCTATTAATATGTACTTAACTAAGTACCAGGCTGATATTATACTTTTGAATGAAGTATGCAAGCACTTAAAATAATTTCCTCTTTGTGAATGTTCCCTTTGGAGAATGCTATCTTATTTTGTCTTTTAAATCTCATTTAAAATATATCTGGTTTTATGGTCTGTTCTTCTGTTGTGTATAAAGCAAGATAGAGCCTTCGAAGGAGCTCCTTTTCAATCCTTGGGGATTTGCATCAGCCTTCTGAAAAATCATATCAAAAAGCTGAACACTATTCAGCCAAAATTCCCCTTTAAATGGTCATTGATGTTAATTAGTTTCAGTTTTGCATTGAGCATTCATTTATATTTTAAGGGATGTTTTTTCTGAAGATTTTGTTAAAGGTAAAACATTATCTTTGATCATATTTTTCCCTGGCTTCAAATTGCAGAGGGTTTACATTTTCTGGTTTGATGTTCAATTTTCCCTTGCCTTATTACAAAAACATGTAGTCTTTGATGGTGGTGTATGCCTTTTCCTGGTAGGAAGACAGCATATTCTGATTGAAAACAAGCAAATAAAACAACCAAGTGGCATCTATTTTGTGCTTGCTATTTTCTTGAGACTTCTTTAAGGGAAGATTTTGCTCCTGTTTCCATGTTTAACTTATGTATGTCTGTTTTTTTTCAGGACAAGCTGTTCCTAGAAGGAATTGTATTTTATTGCCTCCAGCACTGCTCAGTGTCTAGTATAATGAATGCATCTTTCACTTCACCTGGGTTTGCCCTTTGCTACAACAGCAAACCTTTTACTCTGTGAGTCCCGCTGAAGTAACACTCTTTTGTTACAGGTCATGGATCTTCAGCCACGCTTTTAAAGGCTGGGTAGCAGCAAGCTGCTTTGTGATGATAAACTATATCTGAGAAGAGTGCTTCATGAGATTCTGCCTTAAATCTCCCCTTTCCTTTGCCTGGAGATATCCTGCTCACAAAATTTTTCTCTGACAGCAACCTAGAATATAAGTGGTGCTTGATGCAGTGAGGAAAAGCAGAGCAAGTTATGTGCCTGTATTTGTTGTACTGTGACATCCTGGGCTTTCTGCTCCACAGGAAGGATATGCTGTGCTGCCTCTGGAGCATGAGCAGGTCTAGGATCACTCATGCCCCTAACATATGCCTGCCAGGACCCTCCCAAAATGTCTGAGAGCAGCGTGAACAGAAACCAAAAAGATCCCTTCTTCCTGATTTTTTAATTAAGTACCAGAATTAAGACATGCTGATAATAAATTGTACTACCTACTTGAATATTGATGGGAAAAAGACACCAGTCCAATAATTGTATGCAGTGCCTTTGTAATGAGCTTTGTGATACAGAAAATTAAGAATGCAAGAGTAGAGGATTCTTGTCGATAGGAGAAAAAAATGAAGATGGGGAACCCTATCATCAAGAGCATTTGTGGTTCTTAGAAAGGCAAAAATAGCTGATAATGGCAAGAAGGGAAGAACAATTTTTGTGTTGTTATTATTTCAGATAAGAGAATAAATGTGGCTATTTTATTAGTGCAACAAATAGAATATAATAGTATTTCAGTAAATTTTACATTTATTTTGTGAGAGTTCAGACACTTTGTGAATCACTTGGCTCAAGAGTCTTAACTTTCTGCAAGTCATTTAATTTTCTAAATTGACATAACCAGTGATGAATGACTGATGTCTTTGTTGAGAGACTGGACATGAGCTTGTATAATATTCTGCTTACTCTTTTCAGTCAAGATATTTTGAATTTTCCATTGAAGACAAGGAGTAAGATACTCCTCCTGATAAATATAGCAACACATACATATCTTTTTTTTTAACATAATATTAAAAATGTGCATATTTTCCCACCAACTGTGACATGAAAGAAGTCTAGAATAGCTGATTCCTAGCTATTTCAGACATTTTTTTTGTTTCAGACATTGTGTGACCTGTTCCTTGCTTCACACTATGCAGTTTCCTAATAATTTCAATGAGAAATTTTTATATCACGTTTTTATTTTATGTGATGTTTTTAGCAAACCAAATTTTCAGATTCAAGTCATATTTATTTCTGTGTTCACCCTTATTACAGTATCATATTTTCACGAAAAAGTTGAGATGCTTGATCATAAATAATTAGGTAATGAGGTAGCACGAGTGCCTCATTTTTTTAATCTTCATAAACAATACTTAGTTGTTAGAAAAGATACTTATCTTGAGTTTTAACTGATTTCTCTGCTGTTTTTGGTGAGTTAAGCACCTTCTTCACAAAAGTGGGAGTGAAATGGCTGTGAGGTAGGAATAGGAAACCTCATCTTTCATTCCAAAATTGGCTGAGTATGCAGATGAGAGTGCCAGACTTGCCAAATACAAGTGTCAGCCTCATGCTCTTTAATATGGAGAAATGCATGATATAGGAATAAGAAGGGAGGATTTTTTCCAGCTCTTCTCTATACATGTTAGTCCTAAACGGTTTCATATAAGACGAATAAACCATTTTTAGAGTCTGATTAGAATGAGTAACATATCCAAAAAGTACATTAGAAAGTCCTTGATTTGCATATGCTTGATGAAAGTAATTTACTACTAAAGAGCTCAGTTGTAAAATCTGTTTTTCCTGAGCAAGTGATTAAACTAAAAAACTTTGTATCTAAAACATTACTGTGTAAAAATTATGCATATAACAGTATTGCAAATGCTGCAGGGAAACCTTTATTATTAGCTCAAGGAGACCTTATGGATTTTATTTTGTTGTACTCATTGAATTCTTTCATTGTAAAAAATACCTGTGTCCTTAAAAAATATGTTATCAATGGGATTGTCTTACATAGCTATCTTATAATTTCTCCGTTTACACTCTTCTCCACTTTTTCTAGCAAATATGTCAGCTTTTCTGCTTATATTTTATTTCATCTTCAATTTCCTTTTTATATATTTGTATAATATTTTCACTGCTCCTAGCACTATTCTTATTTTACTACAGTCTTTTTATTATTTAAGCACTAGAGAAGACAGGGATTATGCCTAAGAGCTGTTTCAATTTTTACTTGCCTATTCAGATAAGGATTCACTACTTTCACTGAAGTGAGTTGGCATATAAGCACAGTATCCCCACCACATTGTTCACTCTAGTATGAGATAGGATTGAAAAAGAGAAACTCTCTGAAATGAATAAGGGCTACTAAAACAGCCTAGCACCCAGTACTCCTGAGAATGACACTTCAAAGCTACATCACTACAGCTGCTCTTTGGGCTTTTTTGAATACATCAGTGGACTTCTACACATCCCAAATCTGCTCTTGATTAAGAGAGTAAAAAATTATCAGGTACCATTTGTGTTACATAGCAAAAACATCTGCTTAGTGTCATGAGTAGCAAATTACTGAGGATGTCAGCAAATTATCAAATGTACTTTGAATTATCTTTTTTATCTCTATTGTCAGAGAAAATCACTTGTTACAGTAATTTTCAATGGACAAAAGGATAATTTGGCCATTGGGTTTGTAGCTAAATAAGTCCATTATTGTGAAGATTGTAAGATACTTTTACTTTAATAAGCAAAACTCTGATTTGCATTGTAAGAAAATCTAGATGATGGGCACAATTTATTTCAGGAATGAGAATGTTCACATTCAAAAAGTCTTGAAAAATGTATGATTACAGATGAGATAAACCTTGGGAGATATATAAATAATGTACTCTGTTTGGGTTAAATTAATAAGGATATTTTTATACATGCACTTAGAGTTTAAAAATGTGCATTTTTATTAAAAAGAGCAAAAATCACAGGGATTTATTTTATGGATGCCATTTTCACTCTCACAAGTTAGCACCAAAACCTTTGGGTTTTTTTGCAGTGACTTTCTACCATCAGTCAGTGGCTTGTTCCCTGGAAAACCTCAGGCATGTCTGATTTGAGAAGAACAGTTCACTTTTATCTCATGAGTAGCACTGGCAGTGCTCCATGGAAAATTCTCTAGGTATGTGCTTAACTTCAAGTTTCAGAAATACTTTAGGTAGTCTGAAAGCACAGAACTTAAAGAATTGTGACTCCAGAAAAAAAAATTTATAAAAGAGTAGAATAATATATTGTATCTATTATCTATTATATAAAATAATGTATAATACATTATATCAATCATTAAGTAATTATTATTAATCATAGTAGCATGGAATGAATTGGGTTGAAAGGCAGCTTAAAGTTATCTAGTTCCAAAGTCCCTTTCATGTGGGGGGAGTTTTAGTAATGTACTGATATAGTAAATATATCAAATATACTTTAATATATTTTATTAATTAATCAAATATTTATTTATTTATATTTGTCTTATATTAATGTAAAATAATTAGATAACTTGGTAAAACAATTTACTATATAATATGTATATATTAGTTTCTTAATATAATATATTATTCCATTTTTATGTACAATAGTATATACATTATATATGTTATACCAGATTCTTCTATATTAAATATTTTGGATTAAAGCACAGGAGGAACTAGAAGCTTTGATCCACTCTCAGAGCTATGACACCATTGAAATAAGCAAAACCAGGTGGGATGGATTCTGCAGCTGGTGTGCTATGATGGACAGTCACAGGCTCTTCAGGAGGGACAGGGAGGGCAGACAAACCAGGGAGGTGGTACAGTATTTAAGGGAGAGATTGGATTGTGTGGGCCATGCAACTGGTGATGACAGCTGAGACACTCCGTGCAAGGATAAAGGGAAAAGAGAATAAAGTCTATCCAGTCCTTGCCCTTATGGGTGACTTTTATGTCCCAGATGTCAACTGGGAATATCATACAGTGGCTACAAGCAGGTCCAGGAAATTCCTGAAATATGTTGAAAATAACTTTTTGATGCAGTTAGTAAGAGAGCCAGCTGGAAAGGATTTTTCCTAGGTTTATTGTTTGTAAACAGAGGGACTCATGGGCTAAGATGGATACTTTGGTCACAATGATCATTATATTGTTGATTTGAAACCATGGGTGAGAGGAGAAAAGCTGTTGGCAAAACTTTCACCCTAGATACGGGCAGAGAAGTCTTTGGGCTGCCAGAGGAACTGGTAGTAGCCTTTGAAGTTATTGATGTCTGTAAATGCTGCTTACTTTTTAAGAGACATCTGTTAGGAGTGCAGGAGAAGGTGATCCCAAGATGTCAGAGGTCGATGAAAATGAGCGGAAGCCCAGCTTGGCTGAGCAAGGATCCTCCTGGACAACTTAGGTGGAAAAGCAAACTCTGTGGACATTGGAAGCAAGACCAGGCAGGGCAAGACGACTACTGTGGAATTGCTCACCAGTATAGGGAGATCATTTTTATGGCTAGTGCTTGGTTAGAGTTCTGTTGTCCTGTGAAGGGCAGAACAGGTTGTTAAAAAATATGTGAACAGGAAAAGTTACAAAGAAAAGGTATATATAAAGAAAAACTAACAAAACAAATAAAGATTTTAACATAACCAAAAATATCCCAGTTTCTGTAACAGTTATTTGCTTAATTTTTCTACTGTGTGGCCTGATATACAAATGGTCCCAGTAGAAAACATGTTGGACAGCAGCTGCATCTCTCAGTCATTTACAGGGGGAGATGAGTGGACTGTGTCCAAAACGCTATTATGCAGCTGTAACAAAATGGGGTTGGCTATTTAGTAGCATGACATGTGAGTGCTCATTTTTATATTTTCCTTTTGGTATGTATCTCCTCTCATGAGATAACTGAGTTGACTCTCCAGCAATTCCCAATGCTCAAGTAACTCTATATAATTTCACTATTTGGTGTAAATGACAACAGATAGTAATTCTAATCACTGAATCTGAAAAAATGTGAGATAAATACACTATATTGAAATATTTATCATGAAACTTTAAAATATGTTTTGTTATAGAAGACAATATATTATTTCAAATTTTATTTTCTACATATTTGATCTGATTGTTTTATTCATTTCAGGTTATGATTTTATCATTAAACATTTTTTCTGGACAGCATCAATCAGCATTGTGGTCACTTAAACATTGTAGAAGTAATCATATAATAGTATGTAAAAGACGGTCAGCTTTTTATTACTTTTCAGATATGAAAGGTGCTTTCCACTGAAAACCAGAGGGAACTATATATTATAGAGTATTATGTTCTTAAAGCACAATTTTCACAGCTTCTGTGTTGTAATATTTGACTTAAAATAAAATGTTCTCTCTAAATATGTACAATATTCATGTATTGAAAACACCTCAATATCTCAGATGATATTCTGTGTTTACAGCTGTATCAAAAGATAGAGTTACTTTTTACTTGATCCTTAATGCCACCTACCATATTTATCTAATATAAATCTCAATACTGTATCACTTTATTATTCTGTCACCTCAAAATCTGAGTATGTGATACATGAATATATGTGATTTTGATCCATATCCTCATTTCTCAGCTCACCAACTTTTAACTGTGTTGTAACTCACCCATGAGACTCAGACCTTCATCAGAAGCCCATTATCAGCAATTCTAGACCTTATCTTCTTTTCATTTCTATAGCTCCAAAATAGACAGAATCAGTTTTGTAGCCTGTTTCATCTAAGAATTCCTTAAGAAAATTCGGAATACTGTGAATAATATCTATATTATTAGTAGTTATGTCAATATTATTAATTGATTGATTAATTTATAATTAATAATTAATATTATTAATAATGCTAATAATATTATTAACTAATATTATTATTAATGTTAATAATAATCCCTGCACTCATAAACTAGGCATAATATAAAAATATTTGAAGTATGAAATATTTTGAAAGGATGATTTTAGGTTGATGTTTATATTGTCAACAGCCCACTCATTACCATGTTGCTTAGGGTTTTAATATGATTTACTCAAGCTGGCTGTTAAATTATGTGATTACTTTTTCTTAGTCATCAAACACTTTTTTTGAGAAAATTCAATGTTTTGAGATAAGAGATACTAATAATCTGAGAGATGGTATATATCCATGAGATTAAAACTGAATACTTTCTAATGAGGTAGATCTGAATTACAAGTGGGTCATCCATACCCCAGGTGAGAGCTCTGGATGCAGAACAATTCTGGGCTTCATTAGGTGATAATGGAAAAGAAAAATAGCACTTTGAAAATCTAGTTGACTTGGAACACTCTTTCCAGAAAGCTCTAGAGGATTAAGGATATAAAATGGAAAAACAAAACAAAAAACAAACAAACAAAACAAACAAACAAACAAAAATAAACAAACAAATGAACAAAAAAAACCCCAAAAAACCAAACAGGGATGAATTAGGAGCTCTTTTAGTCAACTCAGAAATTAAATTAATTTGTGCTAAAGTATTCAGAAATTTAAATACACTTATAAGGAGGCTAAAGAACCAAAGATCTGACAAAGTTGAAATAAAAGAAGGAATGAGGAAACTAAAAGATAAATTAGGAATCAAACCTCAGAAAATTTTAAATGGGAGGAGTACACTTTCATATTTAACATTGAGTAGCTTAGTTTTCCTCTTGTAAGTCAATGCATCTCTACGATGAACTTACTTGTGAGAAGCAGTGAATTGCATTCTAAATGAGTATATTACGATTCAGTTTATTAACTCTTGACTGAGCTCTACTGGATTCAGATCCACTGTTTTCATTCCTCAGAATAAAATGATAAACTTTTTCCAATTTAATTGATACAGATTGCAGAAGACAGTGACATACACAGTCACACTTCTGAATTTGTGTATAGATTTAACCCCAGATATAACTAAATACCATGCAGATGCTTGCTCACTGGTCCCCTGGTGGGATGTGTTGAGGTAAGATGAGTTTAATAATTGAAATAAAGATAATAATAAATATAATAATAAAAATACTATTATTATTATTGGTGGTGGTGGTAGTAGTAGTAGTAGTAGTAGTAGTAGTAGTAGTAAAACAAAGAGCAGAGAAGAGGAATAAAACCCCAAGGAAAAACAAGTGATGTACAGTGTATTGTACATCAATACACTCCCATTTGATGAGACCAATGCTTAACCTGTCCCCAAGCAGTAATTGCCCAGTTCTGACCAACTTCCCCCTGGTTTATATACTGGGCATCGATGGTGCAGAGTATCTATTTGGCCAGTTCAGGTCACCTGTCCTGATAATGCTCTGTCACAACTTCTTGTGCACCTGCTCACTGGCAGAGCATGGAAAACTCAAAAGCCCTTGACTTAAGCCCTTGAGCACTGCTCAGGAGCAACACAAGTGTATTATTATTCTCATACTAAATCCAAAACACAACATTGTAGCAGCTAAGTAGAAAATTAACTCTATCCCAGCTGAAACTCTCCAAGGAGAGATCCTAAATCTTTAATTATTTAGACTGTTGGAGAGATAAACCCTAAAGCTACAACTGTGGCTAATTGAAATTCTATATTCTATAGGAAAAATAAAATGTTGTGAGTGGAAAGAAAATTGAGCTAAGAAAAGCAGAATTCATCTCACGCTTCTGAACCTGGAAATCTAAGCAGTAATTGAGGATCTCATATAGATCAGTACTATCTTCTTACCAAATTCACTAGTGAGCCTCAAATGTCTTTGTGATCAGTAGGGAATCTTGGGACTAGAGGATTCTTAAAACTCAGTGATTTACTGCTGGTCACTGTGGAACATCATGTCCTGAAGTAATGTAACTTTGACTGAGAGCAGTGAAAGAGGGGTTTATTTGCATTGCTGTGTCAAAAGCCAAAGAGATTTTCTGAATAACCATTATCAAACCATCAGTGATCAATAACTGCATTGATATGTCTAACACTATAGTATTGTGAATGGTTCATCAAGGTTAAAACACACATACATAAGCTCATCTAACCTTTCAGAATTCTCTTTGAACCAGCTCTAAGGATGGAACATGACAGAGTTGAGCAACCAATATTTGCTTGTAGAATTATTTTACGTACTTCTATTTTTAAAAAAGAGGCAATAGATAATAGAATAACAATTAAAATATTATAATTAGCTAACACATATTAGTGAAGATGTTCTGAATAATTGTGCTAGTATGAAACTATGCATGAAGGCAAAATGCTAATATATGCACTCGTCAATATCTCATGCTAAAATATTGCTCTAAGTATCATCAAAATTGCCAATATATTTAAAATACAATACACATGTGACAGTACAAACTGCTTTTTCTCAGAATATCTCCCAGTTGTAATGTCTAAATAGTAAAAAAAGAGAACATAATCTAATGAATATTGATCTAAACATGAAATGAGAATTCTCAGAAAAAAGCTGTTTGCTATGTTTCTAGAAGGGTTCTGTAATACCGCATGTGACGATCAAAAGTCGCAGCTAAAATAAAAGAAAGTATGTCAAAATATTTTACTGATAAGAACAGTTCCTGTCCTTAAAAGAAAGACAGGCTATGAAATTACTTTAGAGTTAGGGTTCAAATAATTCAATAGTCATTGCTTTTTCAAGCTATATTTGCAATTGTAAAATAATTGCATCTTATTGTAGGCAATGAGGTGAAAATTAACATCAATTTGCATTGGAACATGTCGAATTCTGATCTCATGGCATTTATCAGGATTGAGAGAAGACTAATTATGTTAATTACAAATCAGGCAAAATTTTCTATTACAGCTGAGGTGGATGTGAAACAAGTCCTATAAACAGTCTATATAAATGAAATTTAAAATAATGGAAGTGGGTTTTTTATTTGTTTTCCTTTTTTTTTGTATTAAGACAGGAATTGCCATGAATTAATAAACACATGAGGAAAATCAACATCCAAAGGATCAAATAAGATATATTTCCCTATAGAATACATCTTTCAAAAGATAATGTAGCCCTCCCACTCTTAATCATCTTTTCTGGGCACCTTCACTTCATACAGAGATTCCACAAAGTTCCTTTAGGCACAAGTTGGAAGTATAAGGTAAACATCAAAGAGTAACACACATGATAGATATTGAGGTGAAAGGAGTTACTCAGCTCACTGACAATGTGTTGACCATCTCCAGTAAAGAAGTTGGAGGCTCTTTGCAGGCTTCTCAGCTGTCGGGGAGGTCAGGCAGGTCGGGCTCCGTTGCACCTTCCAATGGACTGATACATATTGCTGCTGAGCTGCTGTCTTCTGACTCACTGTTTGGGGTATTTTTCTTGGGATTTTATATATTTTCCTTTCAGTATTTTCCCTCTCTAACCCTTGAACTGCTAACTATCCCTGTATCAGCAATCCTAGCTCTCTCATCTTACATAACTGTGTGCTATGTACTTTTTCACAGCCCTTTTTCACAGCTTGGCAGTTTTCATGTTTGAGTCAAGGTTATGAGTTGGACTAGATCAAAATTATATCAGATACCAAAAACCTCAACTCACATACGCCTGGATCCCTAGGTCCTGTAAGTTCACATAAGTTTGGTAAGGTTTTTTGAGCCTTGCCATCTAATGATCTATTCTAGTTCTCTTTGAGTTTATATATATTTTTTTTTTCAAGCATCTGAGGCATCCTATGGTAAGGAGTTTTGCAGTTTGACTGTATTTTAAGTGAATGAAAGTAATTCCATTAAGTTTTGTCACCTTTTTTCTCTGAATCTTTTTTATTCTACAATACTAATTTTGAGGTGAAGCAGTTTGAATGATACTGTTTCTGAAATGTTGATACTCCGTCTTGTGTGAGAGATGATGACACAACAGATTTACTCGTGTAAGAGTAGATAAATGCTGCTCCTTACACACCTGAGAGGCCTTTTCAAGACTTTAACTCTTGGCCCAGAAGAAGGAGCATTGAAATTGATAATAGCTAGACCTATGTAGAAAAGAATAATCATAATGAAACCCATCAGATAATCATGCCTGACCTTGATCATCCAGAACTAATTCGCAATGGCTTAAGGTAATCCTTTCCTACATTTTATCTTGAACTCACAGAAAAGTGCTGATCTCTGTTATCCAGTACAAGGCATACTCTCTCTCAAATAAGAAAGTTATTCTTTTACAGATGCTCTATTTGCCATTATTAACACAATTCTTAATCATAAGACAGAACCCAAATCTTGTTCAGCTCAAACTGCAGATCAAATTATAATCTTCCTTTAGAAGTTTAAGTCAGAATTTTAAGAGGTCTCTTTCAAAATAATAAGACTATATCTTTTATAAAACTAGAAAAATTTGCACAGATATTTCTTTTGTTATTCTAATGTCTTCCTTACAGTTTTCGTGCTCCCTGGCTCCTGGATTAGAACCAATTAGAAATATGAGAAAAATGATTTAAGCTTAAAAATTAATTTAGTCACATCCCAGTAAGAAGAAGGTAGATGTTAATAAAAGAAACTTTAAAGAAAGCAAATCCTCTACAGGAATTGAATCCACACCCTTTCATAACACTGTCAATTACCATATTCACAAGGCAATAGTAAGCAAGAAGCACAACAGGATCAGGTGTTGTATTAGCCAACAGAGGATGCTCTTTGATCCTTACAAAAGCAATAAAAATATATTAGGAGAAGCAAAGTAATTAAATTTTTCCATGACTATAGACTGCAGATGAAATATATTCCCTTGGTCATTCTAAGCACTATGTGTGTGCAATTTAATGACATTCGGAGGAAGTACTGCATATATCTGCTCCTCAGTGCAAAAAAAAACCCAAAAACCCAAACGCAAACAAACAAAAAAACCCCCAACAACAACAACAACAAAAAACCCAAACAACTGAAAACAAAGAAAATTTATTTTTTCCAGATTCAGTTCTGTAAATTCTATCTAGCATAATGATAATACATGTTTAGCAGAGACAATCTTCCCAAAATACCAATAACATTCTAATGTTTGGATTATTCATTGCTGCAATGTCTGCATAAGATATTTAAAACTACATACAGTTAGGATCACTGGGAACACTATTTAACTGTGAAGAGTATCTAAATGACATAAGTCTCTTCCATTAATAATGCTTTTTTTGCTTTTTTTTGGCGTATCTCACAGGGCTTTTTCTCAAAGTCAGAGCTCTTTTTACATTGTCAAAAAATTGCCTCATTGCTTGACCTACATTATTTTTAGATTTTGAATGATTTCTACAGTGAATAGCCTTTATTTCAGACCTTGAACTACAATGTTAACACAGATAGGGAATAAAGTGACAGGTTCAGACATGAGTGTCTGTACTTATAAACATCCAGTAAACATCCAGGTGGAAGACTGAGTGACAGCACCAAAGTATTCCTTCAGCCAACAGTTTTTATTATATAAAAAAATGTCTCATTTAAATGTAGGCAACTGAGATGCTTACACTATGATACTTTTCATTTTGTACTTTCTGAATAATCTTTGAAGAAAAATGGATGCTTTCTAAGGCTGCTGCAGAGCTTACACTACTTTTACCATTCTAGAGAATCTGTAGAATAATTAGCCTTATGGCCGAAGTTAATTGAGATTAATTACATTGTCCACACCCACCCCATTCCTGAGTGTGTAAATAAACTTTTTAGAACGTATGTTTTTTAGTCTGTAGTGAGATCTAACTTATTTATCCATAAATTCAGAGAGACTCAATACATGTCAATAGAGTCATCAAAGTCAAATATTTACTCCAGCCAAACATCTAGCTGTTAAAATCAGGCTAACTCTTCTTCAGCTTTTACTAAGAAACCACCCACTGAATGAAGACTGCATTGAACAAAATTAGAAAAATAAGGCTTGAGTTCAGGTTATCACAGTCACATTAGTGTTGATACCTTCAGTTAAAAAATGCTGCTAAGAGAAAAACCTTGTTAGTACATCACTCATATACCAGAATTAAAATAAAAACCTTCTCATGCTTCACTTTTCCAGTTAAAAATAAACAGGAACCCCTCAATATTTTGGATATATGTAGTTTTTCTTGTATATATTGATTTGCTAATCTTTGAAAATAACATTTTTCAAGGAGGTCTACTCTCATCAACTAAAGGTTTTGTGCCATTATTTGCTCCTTTTTCATCAGTTTGACAAAAGATACCATCTCCTGCTTGCAAAACATCTGGGACACATGATGTGTTTTACCAGAAAATACTCATAAATTATTTTTTTTTCTATTGCATTCTTGTTCTGGGCTTTTGGCTAGTTTACTAATTATTGTTCACTACAGTAATTTTAAAACAAATTTCTGTCCTTGGGTCAGCCTTGAAAGGCTTCTTCTAGATGTTCAGAAACCCGCTTTAACAAGTGTACATATCTCAAGCATATCAGTCTTGGAGTCTGTAAAGGCAGGTGAGGAGAGCACTCCCTACATCCTCATGATGTAAAATATAGATTTATGTTTGACTAATATTTCTCCTCCAGCCAGATTATAAATTATTGTTGGAGTGAAACCAACAAGACTGGGGACAGCACGAGTAGATAATTTTCTGTCTTGAATATAGTTGAAAGTCTTTTTTTTAAAAAAATGAATATTTATATTCTCCCTTTTTTACATAAACCTATTGGAAAAAATAATAAGGTTTTGTGTTCTATGGGAATGTATTGTTTGAATCGTATTTCTGGGTTGATTAGTGTGACTAGTTACTAGGGTGTGGACTGTAGAGAAGGAGTAAAATCTTTGTATCAGTGGGGTTTTCTTCTCACAGGGTGATAGCCACTCTCCAAGGACAGCAGCAGACAATGCTAGCAGACAATGGTGGCATTCTTATCCTTTCTTGCCCTAAAACCCACTTTGTAGCAGCAGTCCAGAAGCCCAGTTGTCAGTTAATAATGTAGGAAGAAAGGAGTTTAAAGGCCATGCTTTTCTGTGTGGCATGTACAATAAAATCTTATCTCAACATGCAGTACCCAACAGGGGTCAGTGACTCAAACACCATCATGAGTAAGAGTTCGCACTATTCGAAACACTTCAAATCTCCACGTTAAGGTTGATTTCGCTTTTCCTGGTAAGTATTCATAAATAGTTTGGGTTTGGTCTTCTTTTTTCTTCTTTTCACAATGAGGAACGTAATCTCGGGGAAATCAAATGAAGGGCTAGAAAGTGTTAGGACTCAGAAAAGTGTGATGTTGCAGGAATAACAGCAGGCAGACTCAGGGCCTAGACAACAGGAGGAAAAGCAAACTCTTGGGACACATAAGCCCTCAATCCTGGAATCTAGAATAAAGACAAAGAAATTTGAAGAAACTTTTAATATTTTATAACGTTATTTTAAAAAATTTGTTCATATATTTAAAGATATGATAAAGATATGATAAAGACACGATAAAGATATGATAAAAATGTGATAAAGAATGCCTACCCTCTTAACATGATGAAATAAAGTGACTCTGGCTGGTGTTTTTCAAATGATCCAGTATTTCTTTGGGAGAGTGTGTATGCAATTTATTCCTAGGCACAATTGCAGTTAGGCTTGCTTCATTGTTCTCAAATTATCAATATTTAGGAAAAGATAAACATGAAAAGCAACAATTTATTAACATGGATATGTTAATAAATCACAGCACAGATGCATATATTGATGAAGGCCACTTCATCCTTCCAGTAGCTTACACAACACCCACACTGCATTGATACATAGGTATTCTATAGCTTACCTCAGACCTGACAGAGAGTAGACCTCGAATATTAGCACTATTAGCAATTGCATTCCTTCCCTGGACTGAAGACTACTGAACATTCATTTTACTCCTACTGCACTGTCTCCAGGCCCATGCCCTCTGTATCCACAGCACCCTACAGGAGCAGTAGCACCATAGTATCCTGGTGACTGGACATCATTCCCTTCTACATCTGCTGTTGCATTTACCTGAATATGTCAGTGAATAAATTACAGCAAACCGAACATGTGATGCAATGTGAAGATCAATTTTGGTCTGTGTATCACCACCTAGAAAGCAAGAAAATCTGCTCTGGAAATATTTATTTTTTAGCATGCTTATATTCCACCAGCAATATATTTTTATGGAAAGTATTTTCTAGGTATACTGAAACCAATTTGCAGACTCTGGGCAACTGGTTGTCTATTCAAAAGTGTTAACATGTTGATCACTGAGCTAATATCTTCCTTATTTATTTGGTATTTGGGTTTTTTTTTGTTGTTTTTTTGGGGTTTTTTTTTGTGGGTTTGGTTAGGTTTGATTTGGTTTTGGTTTTATTTTTTTATCAAAATACAAACAAACAAACAAAAAATCAAACAAAACGCCACCAGATCTGCTTTACCTGAAAATTGATTTTTTTTTTCTTTTTACATCAAGAAATGAGGATTCACTGATGCTGCCTTTTTTTTTTTTTTTTTTTTTTTTTTTTTTTTTTTTTTTTTCTATTTTTAGACAGAGATACTTACACTAAGTTTTGGAAAGAGGGTATGGACAGAATGGACACAAGGCAACATATTTATTATTCTAATTTCTTAGTTGTTTATGGTGTTGCAGATGTGTGCAGTTCTTAAATATGTAAAATCATAAATATTTATCTATTCTGATAGGTTGTTTATCTTGAAGAATATTTTTGGAACCGTACCAATTTTAAACTTCTAATTACAGAATATTTTTTCTTCTTCAGCATATATATATATATTTTTTTTTTTTCCCAGTGTGAACCAAGAGACATAATTTCACATAAATGTCTTTATTCCTCTATGGCTAGATGATATCTTTTAGATAAATAAGGAAGATGAAATAAACACAGTAAATGTAAAAATTATTATGGGTAAAAATTAAACTTATCTGACAATAATAATTGTTATATCTTTAATTTGCCATCCAAAAAGTGCTGCACTTATATATTTAAATTTTGTTTGTGATATAATTGTGTTCACCAATGACTTTACACAGTTTTTACATTTTTTAAAACATCAATGGTTTTAAATCAACAAATGGCTAGAAATTTCAGCACCAGACAAATGAAAGAACAAATAAGAATATTTTACATGTCACGTATTACTCTGGGCTGTGAGATCTGTTGTCTGCCATAAGGGAACAAAGGACACATTCCCTGTTTCTCTTCTAGCTCATTTCCTATGGCTTCTGTTTAGGTTTCCTACTTCTGAGGAATCAAAAGTCCAGTTGGCATTTTGTCTTGCTAATATTCCAGAACATCATATTGCTGTCCCACATAAACCCGACAGCTCAGGCTTCAGGGGATTCATCTTTCTGCACAGTGTGCACGGGTATTATCTCTCATTAACACAGCATGGGCTCCTTGCACACCATAGCTGCCATATGAATGTAAAATGTACACTTTAGATCTTGTTGTATTTTGTGGGTCTGATTTACAGAGAAACTAAATAACTGCAATGATAAATCTATCTAATGCAAAAAACATGTTTGAAACCACAGTATGTGGTTTGTAATAGAATAAACTTTACAAAAAAAGAGTTTTCTAAACACCAGTATTTGTTGAAATACAGCAAAAGAAACCCTTGAGAACCAAAAATTGTGCTGTATTTTTCAAAAAGCATGCAGGAATGTGCTTATAAATACTTTTTAAATTATGATGATTGTCAAACTGAAAGCATGCTTGCAGCTCCCTTGAAAATTGTGCTTTGGGCAGTTGGTGCTCTGTAACTATCAGAGATTCAGTAGAAACTTCTCTCTATATAGAAAATTCATTATTAGTTCGAGATTTTGTTTTGATTGATTGGTTGGTTTTTTGGTGGTAGTGGGTTTTTTTCAGTTTAAAGAATGTTTTAAAGGTCTAATTTTTTTTAAGTTTAAGATAAATGTTTAATTCGGACAAAACTCACTAATCATTTTCCACAGAGAGTTTTTGGTCTCTTGTTATTAGGGTTTCATTAAAGACTGTCTGCTTTTCATCCTACACCATCAGAAGGGATGACAGAAGCCTTCAACAGAGCTTGTCACCCTTATCAGAGTTCAGAGTGTGCATTGAAGCACGATGAGCTCACAATGCCTTCAATACACAGCCCCTAGACACACACCAGCACTCACTTCTGAATCTGTTTGTGATTCTGGGACCTTTCCAGCTTAAGGAATTCCTCCTTTCAGCCTCTCAGAAGTTGGGCTGATATAATGTGCATACAGGTATATGATTGCCCTCTTTTCAGCTGGAGTAAAGTTTCTTCCCGGTAGCTTGTATAGTGCTGTGTTTTGGAGGTCACATGAGAATAAGGATGGTACCACACCAGCGTTTTGCTTGTTGCTGAGTGGTGCTTACCCTAAGCCAAGGATTTTTCAGTACCACATGATCTGCCAGTGAGCAAGTGCCAAATAAGCCAAGATAGAGCACTGGTACGAAAGGTGACCAAAAAACACCTTGCCAAAGGGATAATCCATACCATAGCATGTCATGCCCAGTATATAAACTGAGAGAGTTGGCCAGGAAGAGCTGCCAGTCACAGTTCAGAGATGGGCTGGCATAGCTCATGGATAGTGAACAATTTTCTTACAGTTCTCTTCTTTTTTCTTGGGGTTTATTCCTCTGTCTGTATTATTTTCATTACTACTATTATTAATAATATTAATACCAATATCAATATGTCCTGTTGTTTCAATTATTAAACTGTTCTTATCTCAAACCAAGAGGCTGGGGTTTTTTCCTGATTCTCCTCCCTACCAGTCAGGAAGTGAATGAGTGAGCAGCTGTGCAGTACTTAGCTGCTGTCTGAGGTAGAGGCACAGCAATGGTGTACACAAAGAAATTAATGCAAGATTAAGTACACCTTCTGTAGTGTCAACCCACCCAGGCTCAAGGATTTTTGGGAGCAATTCATCAAGCAACTGATTTCAGTAAGGAGCATCATCCAACAGAAATCATTTGGAATAGATCATTACCCTTGTAACATGGGGGTGCCCGAAATTTTTGACTTTGTTTAGCTACCTTCTGTTTATATTTAAGCTTTAATTATTTTTCTCATTAACTTTTACTTCAGAATGTTTTTCATACATGCACCTTCATGAATCTATATAATTACCTTTATATCTATATATGTATAGACAAATTCAAAGTTATGTATAAACATATCTAAAGTTTATCTATATGTAAATATTAAATTTTATAAATATTTCTGTACTCATTTACATATATGTGTGTATGGAAAAGTCTTTATATTTTCAGACATGAGCGCTTCCTGATCTGAAGGCAAAAATGTGAAAAATCAGGGGCTGCTCAGGGAGTAAATGGACATGAGAATTTCAATAAATGGAAACCTAACTAAAAATAATACGAAAATATGTGGAGTATGATACTGACAAAACTGGCAGCTGCTGGTTATGGGTTAATTTTCTGTCATTCTTGGCAAAGTGGAAATTGTGGCTAGTCACAGTGACACTGAGCAAGCACAGGGTTGGATGAAAATATTTGGAGTTGTAACTTGTCAAAAATCATGGTTCCCTGTCAAATGCTAAGCAGCATTGAAAATCTGTGGGACCCAATGTGATACAGCCGTGCCTGCTGAGGGACCTGGCACTGTAAAGCCACTCTCAGTTATTTGTTAAAGGTCATGGCAAGTGGAGAGGGCTCTTAGGCTTGGAGGAAAGTAATGATCATTGTCATCCTCAAGAAGGGTATGAAGGAGGATCTGGTGATCCTTTACTGAACTGATGAGTCTCACCTCATTCCCCAGGAAGGTGGTGAAGCAAATAATCCTTGAAACCTTCACTAAAATACGAATGAGAAGGTGGCTCTTGGGTGTTGTCAGTATAGATTTATGAAGGGGAAAGCATGCCTAATCAACCTGATAATCACCTTCTATGATGAAATGGCTGGCAAGGTGGATGAGGGCAGAGTGGGAGATGTTGTATAACTTGACTTCAGCAAGGTTTTTAACAATGTCACATTATTTCATTGACAAACTGTTGAATTACACACTCGTTAGAGGGACAGTGACATTATTTGTAAGCTACCTGAAATGCCAGGATCAAAAGTGGATCCATTAGTGGAGCAAAGTTCACCTGGAGGGTGGTTACTAACAGTGTGCCCTAGGGGTCAACACTAGATTTTTCACTTTATTGATTATGTGAACAATGGGATATACTGCACCAAAAATGAGTTTCCAGAAGATACAAAAGTGGCAATGTTGGTTGGATCAGATCATTTTGCTGTCTTTCAAAGGGATCTCAACATGCAGACAAGAATCTCACAAACTTCAACGAAAAGAAACCTCAAGTTTATCTCAAGGTGGCAGTATTTGGTGAGGGCTTTGCAGAAAATGACCTAGTGATCCTGGTGGGCAGTTGAATGTCTGATTTGTGGCCAACAGCCTCCAGTGATGCATAAGGAAAGGTGTTTCTTAGGGGCTGAGCAGGGTGACCCTTCCCCTCTGTTCAGGAGTTTTGAAATATTTTGAAGTACAGTTCTCTGTCTTGGTTTTGCCAGTTCAAGACGTGGACTGGAAACAGTGAAGGACCACAAAGGTAATACGATTTGCTGATCCCTATCAAGAGACTGGATCACCTGTAGTATGAGGAGAGGTTGAAACAAGTGGATCTTTTTAGCCTGGAGACAAAAAGGCTTAAGAGGTATTTTACTCATGTGTATAAATACCTGCTGGAGGAATCAACATCTTTGATATGTGAGGAAAATCCTTTCATGGCTGTGAATACAGAGACAAAAATAACAAAAAAAAAAAAAAAAAAAAAAAAAAAAAAAAAAAAAAAAAAAAAAAAAAAAAAAAAAAAAAAAAAAAAGTAAATTAATACAAAATTACCTTGAGGTTGAGAGATATCTGTTGCAAGAAAGAGAACAGCACTCTCAGACAGGCTGACTTCTATTGGCATGAAGAGATTCAGAAAAACAGGCAGGATAAGTTAATTTTATTTCTTCTTGCTGCTGTTTTGCTTTCTCTGCTCTGTTTCTTCAAGCTGCCTCTCCCAACAGAAATGGAGGTCTCCTGCTCTGGAGCTGGGTTCAACTTTGTGTATTATGCACATCTCTTTACCGATGACCGCAACTTGTTTTCTTGCAAAACTTAGATACATTTCATTTCACATCCTTCCCTCCGTTGTCTGTACTTGTTGACTGCATACTCTTTTTTCCTCCTCACATTCAGAGGTTTTTCCTCTGGCCCACCCCTCTTGTTTTTTAAAATTGTATTATTCATTCATGAAAGATAAAAATCTATCTAAGTAAAAAGCTATCCAAAGCATCATTAAAATTGAGGATTTCATAACTGATGTCCTTCCTTCTCTTCCCTTATTCCCACCTAATTCTTTCTTTTGTTTAACCTTCTCTCATATGATTGTACTTACATGTAATGAAACTCTTTAGGGGCAAGGATTATAGCTAATTTATTTGATTGTATAATATCTCAGAATAATGATAGATTAAACAACAATACTCTAGGGTAGAGAAGGCACTTTAGGATAGGGAAAGAAAATTTGTAAAATATTGCTGTTTTTATAGAGTGTTTGGTCAGAAAGAGAATTGCTGTTTTGTCACCACAATGTAATGACAGATCTTCTACTATGTTTGGTATTTGAAGGTCACAGAGTAGAATTTATTTTAAAGTTCTTAAGTTACGTTCTCCATAACCTTTTCTATAAATATCCACTCTCCCATATTGAATACCTGCAAAAAATTTTAATTTTAACCATGATAGAAGAATATTTTTGCAGAGATGTCAAAGTAAGGAGACTTTTTAAAAACCTTGATATAATAACCTGAACTTCACTGTGCCCTAAGCTTTGTTCTTCGTGTGTTAAAAAATACTAGGAAAAACGTAACTTGTTTATAATAGTCTCATAAAGTGACAGTTTATGTCTTCCAGTAATTGCTATGAACTCAGACAAAAATCAAAGTGACTCCAATGACATCAATAATATTATGAAAAATTTTGATATTTTAGAATACTAAAAGTAAACTGTGGCTCAGATGGAAGAAATCAGTGCTAAATTCACAAATCCACCCTAAAGATAATTTTTAACAGTAATTAAGTCAAACGGTAAACTTTTCAAGAAAATATATTATTTTAAAATAAAATAATGACATACACTTGTACTTTCTCATCATCACAAATTATGAACCAAAATTCATCAATAAAAGCATATGGAATATCATAGAAAGCTTATGGAAATGTAATTTATTTCCAGTTAGGTCACAAAAACGACAGGAAGATGGAAGCTTAAGATGGAAGCTGTTCTGTCTTCTACCATATACACGATATTCATTTACACTCAATCTAATCATTACATTAAACATTAAAGAACAGATAAATCTGAAATACTGTACTTCATTCATCAACTAGGGAGCACTCTTTGTTTGCAATATCCATGGTTAGAGGTGATGATTCTTAGTGAGTCTTTAAAGTAAGAGATTAAAATAACCCACAATAATCCACAGAAACAAAGGCAGAAAAAGTAGACTGTGGGTTAAAATGAGAAACTGTGGGCCTAGAGTATGTTTAAATGGCAAGATGTGCCAGTGAGGACTGTGCTTTAAGTATCTCTAATAAAAGGAAAAAGAAAAAGGGAAAAATTTATCAAATAATGACAATACAGAAGCTATTATTATTTTGTATGTAAACAAAGTAAACCAAGCCAGATTGCATAACACTGTTTCACAACTGGCTTCATTTTAGACAGGGTTTTTCATGAACTATAAAAAAAGGGTAACACAAAAGGAATTTCCTTGAACCTTTCAGATGTGCAGAAGTTCTTTTCAACCATTACACTGATAATTTGCACACTAAACTTGGCCATTTGCAGAACTTCCAACCCCATTCTTACCTGTTACTCTATTTAATCTACAGTAATATTTTCTGATTTAAGCCCACATTGTCTTTCTTTCCTCCCCTATTCCTGTATCCACACTGGTGCCTCCTCACTGCCTGCTCTGGCAGCAGCAGGCAGCACCAATTGCCCTGAGCACAATTCCCAGACCCTGCTGTGGCTCATTCACCAGGGCTGCCTTTTTTGTCACTTGGCTCCTGCAATGCTTGAACAGCTCACTGCTGGGACACACTGCTACTGCTGCAAACCTGGGACACGGGGTCTACACACGTGTGCACTTCTAGTTCCAGGAGCACAGGAGCTTGCTTTGCCTTCTTTAAACTCCTCTGACACAAATCAGCTCTCACCTGAGATTTGTGCCTGCTTTCTGCAGGGTCTTTTAGCTTTGCCGCTTTGACTCAAGGTGGCACTTATCTTAGCACTCAAGGCTGGATTTTAACTGACTGGTTCAGAGCTAGAGCAGACAGGATTTCTCTTGACTTATCTCTTCTAGGCAGTAACCGTATTTTAAGCTTCTAACTGAGCCATTTACAGCATCCTTAAATGACCAGTGCTAATTGTTTTTACATACTTTAGATGAGTGCCTGGAAGATTTTTACTTTAATCTCGCAATCACACATAGGAGACATTAACAGATGTATGATTCTTTTTTGGTTTTTCCTCTTTGTGATACAATGCCCAAAGTTTCCTATCCCTTTTTTTTTCTCTTTATTTAGTTATAGAAAATTTTAATTAATATTAAAAAAAAATCTGGGTAGGGACAGCCACTTATGGAAAGTGAAACAGTGCTCCATAAAAAGCATAGTTAGATACACACACATGTTCATGGATACCCAGACAGACACACATAAATATATATACAGATAAAAACACAGAGCATACCGACTAGTTTTTCCTAACATGATTTATCCCTCTGAAAATCCACATACAGAATAAATGCAGGGAAGAATAGTTATTAAAAAACAAACAAACAAACAAAAACCCTGCTATGTAAAACATTTATAATTTTGCTTATAATTTTTTTCTTCTTTGCTCCTCTTTATTTTTATTTTTCAGTTTCTATCAAACATTTCACTTTTTCTTGTGTCTGAGTCTGTCTTATGTCCCATGTCCCAATGTCTCATGTCATGTTCCTTTTTGTTACTGATTCTTCTGATATTCCACATAACCATGAAACTGACTGTCCTGTGCCAGAATTTCCTCTGCTGATCAAAGGCTCAAGAAAGCCACACTGCATCAGATTCCAAGCAACATATCAAAACTTTTCTGGTTTAGAATGCTAGAAGACACTGTCAAAAAGTACCACGAAACTGTGCCAGCCAGAATTTACAATTATTTCAAGGTTTAAAGTGCAGTCTTCATTTAAAGTAAACTGGAAAAAAACAAGTCTTGACTCAGTGAATTGCAGTGTTGCATAAAGGCTGGACTTATTATATACACATCTTTGAAATAGGTATGCTTTTGTTATTCTTGTTTTCAAGAAATACATCAAATTTAGGAGAGTCAGCTACTCCTTTCTATGAGTAGGAATGTACTCGAGTGATGTATGATGGATTTTCAGAATTCTCAGAATATTATAATGTGAGGAGATCAGAAAATAATACGCAATGTCTAAGAGGCTGAATGGTAATGGGAAAGATTATTTTATTTTATCACAAAAAAATCCCCATACTATGTCTCTGCTAGAAGATAAATGTAATTACTTAGATGTAGAACATTTTTGGAATGTGCTTTCAAAAGTCAAGGATTCGCATAAGATACTTAAACCAATGTCTTGTTGTCACAATTTGTGTAATACCTCAAATTATATTTTAAAAAGCAAAAGCAGAGTTTCAAATACTATAAAAATGGCTAGTGTATGGTAATTTAGATAAAATGGAAGATTTACAATATTATCATCATCTTCTCCTTGCATGTTTCATTATAAATTTCTGATAATTCCTTGTCTTTTGAATTAATCTCCGGAAACTGAAATAATTTTACTTGCAGTCTTTGATTTTTCTTCATGTCCTCCTCATATCTCCTGCTGTTACTGGTGTGTTCTTACAATATTTTCTTTTCTGGTGGCATTGCATTTTGTTAACCCACGTTTTAGAGGCCATTTCTTATTTTGTACTAGAGCATTTACTATTGCTTGAATACTGTTATTGTCAGTTGAACAATGCTTCTTCAAGGACTTAGATGAGGCCAGTGTGTTCTTAATACTCATGTTGGTCTGATGATGTCCTCTGAAAGTGAATGTGAAGTCCCATTGGTTCCAGTGAAAATAAAATTCAAATATTGGCTCACAGAAATAACAGAAACTGCTCACACCAAGCTAATTCTATTATAACAAAGAAAAACACACTTGATCTTTCACTTGTGAAATATTTTAATGCTAGTGGTCCCTTATCAGTCAATGTCAAATTACAAACTCATATTCCAAATGAGTAAGATGTTGAAACAATTATCTGTTATTCAGCAAATAAGTTCTGTTTTATATATCACTAAATTTTTCTATTGTTCTATCATGCTTTGTAAGTTCTCTTTTATTTCCTCATGAAATCTTTCATTTTGTATAATCCTTACTAAAACCAAAGTAATTGTGCTCCAGGCATTTTAATAAAACATGCTTCAAATGTTTCCTAAAGCCCCAATGTTTTAATTTGAATTAACAGCTTTTTCAGCTATGAATTTTCACAATTATTCCAGCATTTTGTTTGCCTGAATTTGACCAAACAGTGGCATCCAGTGGGAAGAATAGATGTATATTCCCAAGACATTTGTTATTGATATATGTATCAGCTATGTTTCTTTCAGAAAGAGAATAATATTAATAACCTATGAGAAATCAAAAATATTTTTAAAAATTATAAGTAAGAGTATGTCAGGCTTATTAAGCTGATTCAATCTGTGCTGCAGTAAGAACATGGCTTTAGTCACTCTTTGATTCCCCTAGTTTTTGCTGGACTTTTTTTGTTTTATGAATGTACAGTTTGAACCATTATCAGTTTCTGACAATTGCTTCCGCTGCTGCTATCTTCCTTGAACAAAAGGTACAGTACTGAGTACAACCTACTAATGTCTTGATGAGAAATATGGATGATTAATGCCGTTGGAATCTACTTTTTTCTGGCTTTAATGTCCATGAATACATCATGCCTCTCTCAAGCTATATTCGTGTTAGCTATCTAGAAATTATTGAGTTAACACTTCAATCTAAAATAAAAATCTTGAGAAATTCTATGGCAGAAGTAAGATAATGAAAGCTTGAAATATCCAGGAAACATTAATGTCTCCAAGTTCAGGTCCTTCAAACTCACTTTATAGATGTAGACTTCCCTCACGCTGCCCTCCACCTCTGTCCCATGTTTCTACTTGTTGAAGCAGAGTAAACCTTGGTAGCAAACGTTGATCTAATCAACCAATGGCATTTTACATATATCAGGCAAGAGAAAAGGATATGCAAAAGAAATTATGCAAGTGATTTCATTGTTAGATACACGGAGTTTTTCCAGTTTCTGTTTGAAATCTGGTCAGTACCAGTGTCCTGCACAAATTTCATATGGTCTAACACATATGCATTTACATAAACTAACTTTCTTATCTTTGGATTAAACTGTAAGTAGCCAATTTCTGTTTGAGGTTAAGTTGGTAAATGCTTGTTCAGTATAGTACATTGTTACTCCATTTGCCTAGATGAAGGTTTGCATGGCAGTAAAATGAGACACCATTGCCACCATAGTTAGGATGGTAACAGGATTTTTAACCAGAGAGGAGTTCAATTTACTGCCAAGAGGAGACAGGCAGTAATGACAGATTTGGATAGGGGGGCATATATTTGTGCATAATTGCAGTCTTTATCAATTGGTGCAGATGTCAGTGGTACCGAATTCTTATTACCCAGGAGAGTTCCACTTGGAACACAGGAACTAGAGAATGTAGAACATTCTATCTCAAAGTTAACACAGGCAGTTACAGACACACATAAGTTACTGACAGGAAAACCATACCAACATCTAATTTTAAATGGAGAATTTTATGATTCTGATTTCTAGATCACACTGTGGTTAGTAAGGGAGAAGGAGTGTTTAGTAAGTCAGGTAGGTCACCTTAAAACTACAGGCAAGAAATACAGACATTGTAAAAGGAAGATACCTGCCCAGGGTCAGAAATCAAACTGTGAGAAACAAATGAGGAACAAAACCAACTTGTCCTGTCCTTTTAATCCCTATTTGGTTAAAAAGTCAAAGATCATATAGTGATTATTTATTCTTTCAGATGTAAAGGTTTAGGTAGGTTTTTTGTGGGTTTTTTTGCTATCTTTTTTTCCCAAAGATTGCAAGGGCCTTCAATCACAGGAAATTAAAAAAAAAAAAAAAAAAAGCCAAACCCCCCAAAACAAAACAAAAAGGCCTAAACCCCAAACACAGAAATTTAAAAAACCTGAAAGCATCTCACAATCACTGCATCTTGCCACTGCTGGCAAAATTCCTAAAGTTTTGCAATAATTTTGCAAAACCATAGTACTGCAGTTTGTCAGACTTCTTTTGTCTAGACCAATTTTGACCGTATTTGGTTTTAAATTTATTTTTAAAGATTTGTTTAGTTGCAGCTTCAATGTTTTATAAAGACGAGGTTTCTGCATCTAATTTGTTTTACATATGTTTATCTTTGTATGATATGACAGTAGTTTTGTGTTTGTTATTTTTTTTGTATGGTACGAGGAGTTTATTAGTGTCTTTAATGTTAGGTGGATGACAGATGAAGGGGATTTAAATTTTTTTTTTAAAAGCATAAAAACAAAATTTTAAGCCAAGCACATCTTAATATGCCTAACATCAGATAAAATTATTCTTTTAAATAGGAAGTATTAAGAAACAAAGATTTTTAAAGAACTCATAAGTTACAAAAATGCTCTCTGTGCAATCAAAGCCAGACATTAAGGAAACATAATGTAATCTGAAAATGACTGATAAAATACATCTTCCAAAAGAGAAATTATTTTAAGATTCTTTATTAACAAGCCATCACTCTTTAAGTATGCTTGTTGGGATTTATAATCAAAAATGTATAATATTCGAATGGTTCATCCTTCCTTCCCCTGACACCCCCCAGCCTACACCCCCAGTGGTATCACTCTACATCCCGGGACCACTCCCCCTACCCTTCCCATTGGATCTAGACCTCCCTGGGTCGGGTGACACCCAAACTTAGATAAGGGCTAGTCCTGAGTCCAGACCCTCATTCTGCCCTCCATCGAGATGGAATAAGCATCTTCCTAACCACAGCAGAATCCGTCTCTTCATTGCCAAGCCTCACCACGTGGCAGCTAGAGATTGAACCCCACGAACTAACCAGGTGGAGAAAGGGCTGAGGAACCTTCTGCTGGCTGAAGCAGAAAGCCCACTTCACTTTATATGCTGACATAACCCACGTAGGATTTGGAAGAAGTTAAAATTAAAAGCACTATGAGCTAATCTTAAGAAGAAATGGAACATTTGAAATTTAACCTCTGTTGTAGCACTTCTTTCTTGACATTCAGAGAGATAGTTCCTCTCTATTTTATGATACTGTCAATCTAGTTTCTCTGAATTAAATGAAATTAAAAATGGAAGTGGGTTTGCATAGTAGAAAATGATCAGTTGTTGACACCAGCTTTGGTCTACTTTGATTCTAATACTGAAAATACAAAACTATGAAAACTTTCATTTTCAGCTAACCATCTTTGTTGTGCTTAGGACGATGAGAAATAGAGGTCATAATTCTGTTTAGTCATTGAAAAAAAGGGGGGAAAAAAGCAAGAAAAATCAGACTGTCTGGAGATCTGACCAGTTTAATCCACTGTAACTATTCAAGCTATTTCTGAGAGACAGATTTCATTTCTGAGAGAGAGAGAAAGCTGACTGGTGTTTTAGAGGAATACTGAAATTCTCATGTCCTACTCATCATGCTTTCTCAAAAGCCACAAGGGCAACATTCTGCACTCCCAGGTACTACCCTGTATCTTTGGGCCAATACTGATTTCCCATCACATTTTCATTATTCTCTTTGTCTCCTCAGTTGTAGAGGCCTTGATATTCCTGAACTTCTGCTCTTATGTGAATACTTCACTTCTCTTCTGAGTGAATGGTCATGATAGCTATTTTGTAACAAAATTCAAATTAAGATGGGGATGGAGGGAGGGTAAGAGAGGGAAGGGATGGGGAAGACAGGAAGAAAAAGTGAATTAAATAAATTAGGAATTTTCACTACACGTTTTGCCTATTTGTTCTGTCTTTTAATTTTAATTTTGCAGTGGAAACACTGCAATCTGTATTTCCTCTTTGAAAGTTTACAGCGATTCTGTACTTTGGGGGGAGGTTTCTTCTAATTAATTGTCTACAGTTTCTGCATGATTTATTTCTCTTATTCATCATAACCTAATTGCTGCCCACCAAGAGCTAGTTGACAGAACTGCCAATTTCTTTATGTTCTTCTGTTAGCCTGACTCATGGATTCATCATCTGCCTTCTTCAGATACACTCAGCACCATTTCTGATGGGCTGGCAGGCAGGAAGATCTGTCACATTGCCAGGATATTTTTCATTCTTCAGATCTACCCTTTCCAGCTCTGTCACTGAAGAGGGTTTATAGATGTTTAGCTGACTGTCCATAATCCGCAAAAACAGCTGATGGAGATAAAACATGAGTTTACAATATGTTCTCCCTCAGTATACTCAGCATTTTCTCTTTGAAACAGCAGCCAGTGGTAAACTGGGAAGTGTTATACAACAATTACCCTCTCAAGGCTTGTCAAGACAACTACTATGTCTTCCTGTAAGGCAACCTGTTCATCTGACTGCTTTTAAAATGGCATTTCAAAAACCTTCACAAACAAGGAATGGTTCCCATACTCTGTAGGGAAAAAGAAACAGTTCTAACCTGATATCCATAACATAGAGCTATAGAAAGAAAGATCATTTGGATTACAAAATTTTAGCTATAATGGTAAATTTCTTCCCTTCCCTTCCCTTCCCTTCCCTTCCCTTCC
>VZSR01001299.1:2096709-2108437 GCA_013398615.1 Brachypodius melanocephalos | reverse complement strand
ACTGTCAGCTTTGCCCTGGGTATTACAATGTGTAGGTGTGGAGCTGGGGTTAGAGAATGTGTTTAAGCAACATTCTAAGTGACTGCACTGTGTAACTTTCTGGAGAGGTCTCACAAATGCAAAACATCAAACTTCCAAAACCTGAACAAATTTGTGAACTGAGCCAGCAAACAAGTTTTGAAACAATGCAATTATACATGCCTGATGGAGAAGAGTACCCACATAGATTTATGCTGTGCTTCCTCACAAACATGTTTGATTAATTTTTCTTTACTTCTATTCCCCTTAGTTGTGTGTTCCCATAAACTCGAGTTCTCGATCGTTTTTACATCTTGTGCTTGTACTGCTGCTTGCATTGTAAGGCAGTCTTGTGTTATTTATTATTCAGATGTAACAGAGATCAGGCTCTAGTCATTTTTACGTACTATGCAATATATCTCCTTAGACTTGAGAGCAATAATGTAAAATATGCAAATAGATGAAAGTCAAAATCAAAAATATGCAAAAGTTGTTTACTCCTTTCTTGAAGAAGATCTAGGGAGATATAAAGACAAAATGACAGTGTTGTTAATAAAATTTACGATGAAAAAATATTTAGCAGGTACCATCTAATGAGCTGCCTTTTTTTTTTTTTTTTTTGGTAATTATTTGGAAATCTAAGTACACTTATCTTACCTAACTGCCTTATAAATACTCAAGACAAAGCATCCTGTGGCAAAGCATCCTGTAGGCATCCAGCCACTCAAAGCTTCAGACGTGCAATTCCCACAAGTCACTTGTGCTGAACAGGCCAATGAGGAGCCCCCAGAAAAGAGATCTTTTTTCTCAAATTGTCTCCTGTATCTAAGTACTAAATTCAGGACTCCAGCTAGGTACTTTGGAGGACTTAGTGACTAAAAGTTCCTCTGGGAGCTATGCGGTTACATCTTAAAAGAAAAGATATATTTTTATGCATGCATTTGTCAGATATTTATTCTGTAAAAACCCTTGTGTTCAGTCTTTTTCAGCTAATAATAATGGTCAATGAAAAGTGTTTTTCAGAAAGCTCAGCCATGTATTCTCACCATTAATATAGCTTAGGAGTTCAAACCAGGCTTTTGGTATTTTCATAAATATAATTGGGTAAGAAAAATGTCTCTTCAAATTTTAAATTGAAAGTGCAGACAACATAGCAGATGTTACTGGCATTTTTTAGAAGCAATGAGTTTTTTGCACAAAATATCACAGTTCATTTAATTGATGTCCCTTAATGTAACTGTGTTCTAAATTTTAATATGTCTTTTTTTTTTTTTTTTCTCAATGAGAAAGAAGTTTCAGTAAAAAAATTAATAGAAATAGAAGCAGAGGTAAGAATACAATTAGTCACCAACTGGCTGATTATTTTTTTCAGATTTCAGGAATACAAATTTCAAGGATTTTCCAAATTTTTCAAATTTTCCTTGTAAGCATATTTTTCAGATCTCAATTTATATTTGTTTATTTCTATTTATTATTTCAAGGCAAAAAAAATAAAAAGGAAATGGAAATAAATCATGTATCTACTACTGTCTGTGGACAGGTAAAGATTCAACATTATATTTAAAACATGACAAATGATGGAGGTAAGACTGAAACAGAGAGTCCTTCTAGAAAGAAAGTTCCAGTTAGCCATTGTTCATGCAGAGAAATATTCAGCTACACAGCATACAAAAACATTAGTATGCTGTTGAGACTGAAATTGTGGAAACAACATGAACCACACTAAAAATGTTAAAGAAATTAACCTCCCCTTCAAAATTTTTCAGGTTGATTATTAGATAAATTTTTTGTGTGATTTATTTCTTATCATATGCTTGTGAATAAAATCAAACAATGATATTTAGCTAGTTACTAAAATGTGCATTTGCAATGTCTTTTGGTATTAATATCTTTTTAAATTATGGTTTTATACTATGAAATAAAGCAAAATGCACAATCTAAGTAGCATAATATGTCTTTCTTAGTTAGCTTCATTATCTGGTTTTCATTTATTCAAATAATAATGAGATTTTACAGTTTTTATAGTGATCTGTTTATTTCCAACAAAACCAGAGACCAAAACCTGTGTTTAATTGTAGATTTTATGTAATTGAAAAAAATATTCTTGCACTTTATACATACAAAATTTTACATATAAGATAATAACTGTATTTCTTTTATTTTATTTTGTGGTGGTACAAATATGTGTGTCATTCTAAGCATATATGACATAGTAATAAATCTCTCTCTAAATATTGACAGAACCTGTCAGTTCTAGACCACAACTCAAGCTGAAGGTTTTCAAGTAAGATCCAATTACTCTTTCTTCCATCTCTGTTGCTCTGACAGACTTGCTTCATTAGCAAAAACAGTGTGCCCCATTGCAAAAAATCTCCATACTAATATGCATTTTACTATTCCTGAACAACTGGGGAATAGGGAAATTAGATGGTATGTTGTTGGCTACAGTAATATGAATATCTCTTGAGTACTGCTTTGAACTGATTTATTTTTGACCCTTGTTTTGAAAAGAAATATTTTTTCATCTGTTTGTCTGTAACTCTTACATTATGATGGAAACTGTCTTGGTATAATATGACTTATGAGTTCCACTGATTCCAATGGAAATTAGGAAAAATCATGACTAACCATTTTTGAGGATTTTACATTACTTTTCTCTTTGTTCTGAGTACTTTTGCTTAAATGCAATTCTCTTCTATGGAATTAACTATGTTTATATAAGATTGAACAGCAAGATCTGAGTAAGGTTCCAGCATTACCACGATAAGTGCTTGGATGTACTGGGTGTGTGTGGCCAGGTTTTGGTAGCTGGAGCTGTTACACGGGATGGCTTCTCTGAGAAGTTGCACCAGTGTTTCTCCACGTTCAGCAGAGCCAGGGCTGCCTCTGGCCAGAGCCATGCCAGTCAGGAATCATAGCAATGGCTCTGGGATGGACTCATGTGTGAGATGTTGGTGAGAACCGTGTCCTGTGGGAGGCACCTTGTGCTGGAGCAGGGGAAGGACTCCTCTCTGAGCAGCAGCAGGAACAACATGGGATGAACTGACCATAACTATCCAGGTCCCTATTCCCTGTCTCCTGCACTGCTGGAGGGGAGGAGAGAAGAGTGAGAGAAAGGTGTATTTTTAAAGATGTTTTATACTTCTCATTATTCTGCTCTTTGTTAATAATAAGTTCATTACTATTCCCAGGTTCAGTCTGTTTTGTCTGTGATATTTGGTGACTGATCACTCTCTGTCCTTATATCAGCTTGTGAACCTTTCACTACATTTTCTCTGCCCAGCCCAGTTACAGAGGAAAGTGGCAGAGCAGCTTTTGTGGGTATCTGGTATCCAGCCAGGGTCAGCACACTGCTTCTGGTAACCTTCAAATACCTCTGATTAATGCAGTTTTGGAATTCATGGTTTAATAGAGGAAAACTCAAAAACCTTTTTTTTTGTACTTTTATTCTCATAGTAGGAACTACCTACGCAACATGCAAAAAGCTTTTAGTAGCCTGATTTTCTTTTGGGTTCAATTAGTGAAAATATACTACAATGCTTTCAAGGCATTATAATTTTTTTTCACTACTCTTGTTGCTTTCCACTGCACTTAGGATTCACAAAACTGTAAGATTTTTGAAGCTTTCTCACTATCTGTGAATCCCCATCCCAGAATTTTTTTATTTTTACCTGACAAATTAGGTCTCTAGAGATCCAAATCTCATAAGAGAAAAAAAAGAAAGGAAAATGTTAAGGCAGAGTTAAAACACTGAAATAATTCTAAATATCCATATCTATTGTACAATTCTGCCTCAGCTGCAGCAAACATATGAAGAGGCACACAGAAAGATTATTTTTCTTCCAATAATCCTTGTTTGAGCATCAACACTACCTGAGATTTATGGGCCTGGGAGTCAGATTGTCTGCACTTCATGTGTAGTAAGCCTGCATTCAGGCATCTGTGCATGAGCATGAGGTACCTGAGCACAAGGTTGTCGCCCTGAGTTCTTAGCCTTCTGATATGTTTATATTCTTTAGTGGAGTCTTCTCACAAAATTTCATGAAAATTATGTATAATTTTAGAATTACCTACTTTATTCACATATTTCTCCTCTGGGAGGGGTCAATTGACAGACTGTGATTTTTGCCAATGGGTTAGAGAGGTGGCAACTTCCTCCTCTAATCCTTGATATTTTCTAGAAATCTATATAAACCTAAAACCAATAAATTCCTTCTTCTTCTTCCTGGCATGAACTCGAGTGCAGTCTCATTCTTTCATGTCCTATTGCAACACAAGCTGTCTTCATTCTTGGCATGGAGATGTTCAAAAAGAGCATCACTACAGTCAGTGAATCTCAGAGACAGAGTCATTGGATCACCTTAGCAACCTAGAGTTTTATTTACCTAAGCATAGGGCTAGTGCCATTTTAGAAACTTTTTGCCCAGAAAAGCAGAGTTAAATCTCCTGCAGTTTCTTTGCGCAAATTCATTTTTGCCAGTTCCCTATCAATTCTTAGTGGGTTTTTGACTGATACTAAATGCCTCTGTGTGAGTAGCCACATTCGATGTTGACATTATTTTAGGTGCCTCCTTCTAGGTTGAATTGCACTGCTTCTTTGAGAACTGCATCATCATCCGTAGAACTGCAAAAAATATGTCCGCGATAGTTAATAGCTAAAGAAAGATTAAGGTGTGAGATATATTGTATGCAATGTGAAGTCAACAGCAGCCTTTTAGTAGTTTTGCATTGTTCCTCATGGTCCTGGCATATATGCACTTATTTGTGTTTTAAGTGTTTATATGTAGTTATGCTATGTTGCAAAAGGGAGAAGGAGTGGTTTAGGTTATGAATAATAAGCTGGACATCTTTTTATTTTTACTTATGCATAGTTAAGAAATAATTTGCAGTGATGTGAAAACATCCTAAAAATTCTTTACCTAAAAGATTCTCTAATATTTGACTAAAATGAGACAAGAATTTAAGTCTAGATATATTAAAAAAACTATTTTTGCTGCCCTTGGGCACTGCAATAGACATGATTTATTTCACTCTCTTATTTAACCACTTGGTATTTTGAACTATAGAGCAAACATGATTTTGTCATGTTTTTGTTTTCCACTAAATGTTTCTGGAGCAAGTGTGACCACTTACTCAGGTCATGCATAATAAAAGATGATCCAGTGAAATAAAAAGAAAAAAAAGGTACATGAAATCTGGAGACAAATCCAAATATCTGACTGACCTTTAATATAATTCCATAAATTAAAATATCTTTATATCAGTGTAGAAAGACAATAACACAAATATTTCATCATATTTGTAGTTGCTTTGTTTATTATGTCAGGTCATATGTCACTGAACCTCCAATGACAAAACACTGAATACAGAACTCTAAAGTAGTAAATATCTATAAAAAACACCCATAAAGCGTTTGTTTGCAGCTCGAAGGGAAACAATCAATTCAAAAAATGGTATTCACAGCTGAAATTAAAAGGTGAACTGGCAAGGTGCTATTGGGTAAATGTCACAGTTATTCATGATCTTGCAATTGGATGAGGGTGTGCCTGCATTTTAATTAGTAGATACTGCTAACTTCTAACTTACAAAACATGGAGCATTTCTGCCCATATGTCATCATGCTTTTATAAATATAACAAGCAGGCATTCTTATTTCTCAGTTTCTATAAGATAGATTATTTCTTTTCCTTCCAGACACAAGTTTTCAATTACAGCATTGTTGAGGATCACTTTCAGTATCACACTCAATGGGTGGATCTCACTGAGTTCATATTCCATAGTTTTGAATTAATTTTCCAATATAATTAAGATATTTACCAAGCAGTTGTTAAGGAACCTTCCCCTCAGAGCATTCAGGAGCCTCTCTGGCTGTCAGAAGGAGGTGAACCCAGTATCTTATGAATATGCAGAAGGGGTTTGAAGGGTGGAGAAAGTGTGCACAATAGTACCAGCCAAGCTTGCCTGAAATACAGGTATATGACTCACAACCTAGGGTGAAATGTTAGTCAAGAGATGCACTTGAGAAGCAGATTGAGATACAGATTGAGCTCATTTTAACCAGCTGTGTTAAATTTCTAAAGCACTAAAAAAAAAATAGAATCATAATTTTCACATTAGTGCTTCTTGTGAAATCATAGCTGACCAGAAGTTTCATATTTTATTTTTAAACTAATTTTTAATTCTGATGGCTTAGTTTTTTTATTTCTGTAAGTTCCTTAAATATGACATATTTCTATAAATACTTACCAACATTCTGATTTTTTAAAAAATTATTTCTTTCCAATTTACAGATTCAGGATAATTCATAGAGTAAAATTTTTCATATATACCAAATTTCAGTGATCATTATTAATAGTTGGTTGTTGCTTTTATATAAGTGGATCCTTTTGAGTGTGCACTGGTCTTTCATTTTTCATAAGGATACTGCAAAAAAATTACCTCTTTTTCTAGTTTTCTTCTAGAAATTAAAATGGGTTTAGTTTGATTTTTTTTTTTTTTTTTGTCTGGAGAGTTTTTTTATAATCTATTAAGAAAATCTGAGGCAATGGTGTTTGTTTAATCTGAAGAAAAGAAGGCTCAGGGAAACCCATATAGTAGCCTAAATGCTACGGCCTTGTAAGAAAAGTGGAGAAAGATGTTTTAACTGGGCTGACAGTGACAGGACAAAGGGCAACAGTTTTAAGGTTAAAAATTTAGGTTTAGATTTCTTTCAGATAAGCAGGAAATTCTTGACAAAGAGAATGATGAGGCACTGGAACAGTTTGCCCAGGGAGATCGTAGATGCACCATCATGAGAAGTGTCCAAGGTCAGGTAGAGTGGAGCTTTGAGCAAACTGACCTAACAAAAGATGCCCATGGCTGTGTTGATCTATTTCAGCCTTTGAAGGTGTTGAAGAGGGCTGTGGTGGTGGTGTGGGTGTGGTAAGCAGGTGAACTTGATGATCTTTAAAGATAGCTTCCAACCCAAACCAGTCCATGATTCTGTGGTTTTGTCTGATAAGAATTCTGGCTGATAAGAATTTTGTTTGATAAGACAGTTCATATAGGGCAATCTCTGAATAGTTCCATTTTCCTGCAGGAAATATAATGGGATTTAAAGGTGATTACTGTGGATTTACATGTCAAGAAAGAAAAGATGCTTAGATCCTACCCTAATTCACAAAAAATAAAAGACCGTTTTGAGATTCTGACACCCACAAAAAAGTTTCACTCTGTGTTTTATGGTCTGGCTCACAATTAAATTATAACTTAATCTATACATGAAACTAGTCTTCTAATTTTCAGAGGTTCTTATATTAATCATGTTGTTTGTTAGTAAATCTACTTGAGATATGGATTCTGACAATACTGTAATAAACCTAAGTAAACTGAAACTGTATTGAAGCATTTTACTAACCAATTTTTTCATAATTTTGACCCATAATAGAAAAATTGATCAATACTTCTATTGGGCAATTTACCTCATTAAAATGTACTTTAATATTTTCGTGATGTGGAACTTTGTAGTCTAGATGCAAATATGATGAAAGGAGCTTTTTCTTTCCCAAACCTAATGTTACAGCATATTTTATCATGATGTAGCCTAAAAGAGTTTAAATATGTGCTCACCTGGTATTGGGAATGCATCATATGATAGCATTATTTGTCTAAACTTTTTTTTTTCTACATTCTTTATTTATTTATAGTTGGAAGTAATTTTACCACACCACTGTTAAATAAAAGGTAAAAAAACCTGGTTTAGATCTGGTGCGTTTAATTTTCCTCTTTTAATGAGAAAGTGACCCCTTGCACTCTCCTTCACTGTGGGATAATTACTATCTGCTGTTACTAACACTTCCCGAAATAAATGATCTAGTCAGGATTAGAATTAACAAGCATGGCTGATCAAGCCGCTATGAACACGTCTTCCTTAGAGCCAGTTTCAGCTGATGCTGTTCTCGGTCTCAATTAGGCACTATCTTAGAGCATTTACTGACTGAATATTTACTTGCAGATCAGCCACTGCTAGAGGAGCTTGATGGGCTTGAAAAAACACTCAACCAGAATAGGGAAACATACCTGTCACATTCAGTAGAGACCCTGGTGATATATATAATGGTAACTTAATAAACTGATGGAATTTATTGAACAGGAATAATGCAATTTAGCAATTTTTTTTCAAAGGAAAAGTAACATAACTTGTTACCATCATATTTTGATTTTAAAATGTAACAAATTGAAAATTAAGGCAAAATATTGTTTCTATTGAATTCAGTGACATTTACTGTAAGTATAATCTAGCAGCTTAACATCTCAATTTCATAAATTCCTTTTAAAAATTGTTCTTTCATGATACATTAGTTTCAGATTGATCAAGCAAAAAATATTTACCCTTTTGATGCGAGTGACAGCATAATACACTACTAAAAATTGTTTGGGGAAAAAGGAAGAAGGAAAGGTTTGTTTATGACTTCATATTTTATATCTTTATACCATGATTTAAATTTATTCATCATAGTACTGAAAAACAAGCAGCACATGAGGGTTAAGGACCAGAGCAGTAGAATCACATAATCGTGCCAAACAGAGTGACAAAGTTGCCTTGGTGGTTTTGAAATCATTCTGCACTATTCACATATAATCTAGTGATGAAAATAGTTTATTAAAACTTTAAAGGATACATGTGAAAGTAGATCTGAAATAGAAACTGTCTGATTTTAAAAACACACTCATTTTTGGTCTGATGTTATTATTTCAGGAGGCTTAAAGTACTGTGAATAGTTTCTATTATATTAAAAGTCTTCATCTGTTTCTTTCAGTGACTCAGAGACAATTTTTCTAACAAGGAATAGGGTTAGGAAACTTCAGATCATTCAGATATTATTTATCAAAATAAAGCAGTATGATACCAGTCTCAAAAAGATATAGGAAAAAATATGAGAAGAAATGTGTTAACAAAATTTCAAAGTTGCCAGAAAGATATTAAAAAGAAATAAAAACAAACTGTTTGGTCTTATAGGTAGGTTTCAAATTCTTCAATATGAAAAACAGAAGAAATCTCTAGAAGACATGACAAATGACTTTTACAATCTGTCTAGAGATAGTAAATATGGACTTTTTAAAACTTTCTTCTTGCCTCTGCCAATGGAATAACTATGGGACATCAGAGGAAACCAACAGGTAACACCAAAGGAGACCATATCTTGAACTTATCCCTACCATATAAGGTGGTTGAACTAAGATTTCAGTATTTCTAGGATTCTATGAGATAGTCAAAAATCTAAGCTATAGGAGACCTTATCTCGGGATGCTGAGAAATTTGAAAACATATTTGGGTTTAAGGAAAGGTGGGAAAAGTCTAGTAAACAAATCTGTTGAATTTTCCTAAATTGTTGGAAAACACTTTGATTTAGAAAGTTTCAAATTACTAGACAGTACTCAAAAACTCAAATATCCAGGGAAAAAAAAAAAAGAAAAAAGAAAAAATGGGTTTGGATGTTGTTTTCTAGCCTAGGCATTGCTGATGTATACTATTGAGAAAATAAATGTTCAGATCATACAGACCTTTGATATTAACCGTTGATATAGCTATAGTGTGTTTGTTCATGTGTTATCACGTTACCCTTTTTAGGACTACTATTATTAGTATTACTTCTCTTAAAGGTCCTAAATTTGTAAAGATGTCTACATAGGCTGAATTTAAAATAAAATGTTATTATTTAGAAGACTAATTTCTCACAACTTTTTCATCTTTTTCTTTCCTTCTTATTTCTTCTCATTCTTTTTTTTTAATGTCAGGAGGTATTATTGTGAGGAATCACAAAAGTCTTTGTACATATTTTTCTTCTCTTTTCTTTTTAGCATTAAAAAGAATGCATTCAGCATTCATTAAGATTCCTTTTGCTGAAGTTGCCCAAAATGCAAGGCATCCCATCTAAATTACTTCCATAGCTTCTTTCCACAGACAATAGGGAGAGGCAGATATCTTCTCTGTATCAAGTGAAGGAAAATATTTTTTTTTTTGTTTTCTCTGCAAGCTTTCTGGTAATTTCTTTCTGTCAGCTGTTGGGTTATCCTGTGATAAAACTGATGCAGATTTACTCCTCAGTTTCTATTATTACAGTCCTTTTATCAAGACAGCAGCTAACTTTGCATTGATGATTAAACATGTCTCTTCCTTGAATCTTATTACTGCCTCCAGTTTCCTGCTATATAAGGTGCAATAATCCATTTTTCAGGGGGGTGTTCTATATTTCTGAGCACTCCCTGGAAATTAGATTATGAATAGAGCTGATGTTGTGCTGCTGTGGCTGCCGTGCTGCTTTTTACCCAAAGGGAGATTTTCACTGCACATGAGCCACACGCTCCTGGTTTCCACCTGCTCTGCTTGTTCTGCTCTGTGGTGGTGCTGGGCTCTGCTGCAGTGGAAACTTCCCTCTTGCACTGCAAGAGCTGAGGAAACAGCCGAGGAAGTTGTCACTGACTCAGGTCTCAGTAAAGCTCTCAAGAGGCTGGAGGTCATAACTCCCCATGTACTAGAATCTCAGTTAAAGACTCAGCCTGTACTCAAGCAGTCCCTTAAATGATCAGGCCAGTGCACTAAAAACCATTTGAAAAGTTAACAATCTCTTAGGTATGCATAAGGCTTTGCATTTATTATGGGAAAGAACTCTGATAATGAGACAGAAAATTATTTGAAACTGACACATAATGAAGTGGATTGAATACATTTTTATCAGTATATCTTATGGCAAATTAATTAAGTAATAATATAGCAATAGAGAACTGTCTGTTACATATTAAGAGTTGGCTTAAAATAATTAGCACATTATAGGAACTACTTCTATTCCCAGTAATGATTATGAAAAAACTGCCATTAACTTACCAAGAGCAAAAAATTGTCCAGGAGCAGTAAAAGTAGGAGAAGAACAATATTTTTAAAGTTAAAATTAAATAACTTAGAAATTAATATGCATGTAGGGAAAACCAACAGAACTAGTAAACTCCTGCATAGTTATGAATGCTCTGTTTCAAGCTAAATTGAAGGCTAAGGTGATGATAATAAACCTTTCACATCTGCTTCACTAATTGGGACAAGACAAGCAGCCAGACTCCACACTAGGTTACAGAACAGTCAAGTCGGCTTCAAGAGGGAGTGGAAAGGCATCTGAAATCTCAACTTTGCTGTGGTTTTTAGAATCATCCATTGCCAGCCTCAGAAAAGAAGAAAAATAAATAGGACAAATGTGACTGATCCAGCAGAGATATAGCATATTTTTCAGGCAATCATCCTTACTGAAGTGCCTTCTTTTGGCAGATTAGCCAGATGGAACAATGATATTCTGCTTGCACGACTTGAAAGGGGAAGATGACTGCTCCTAAAGTATATGATTTTGAATGCTGATATTTGAACCTTGCAGTGTATTTCTGGGTAGCAGTTGTCAAGATATGTCAAATTAATTTTTGTTTCTCTAGCAATTTCAGTTCGGTTTTTTAAATTGCTCTTTGTATCTACTCTACCCTACCATACCCTACCTTACTCTCCAATAACCTACCCTACTCTGCTCTACCCTACCTTACCTTACCCTCCCCTAACCTACCCTACTCTACTCTACTCTACCTTACCTTACCCTACTGAACCTGACTCCACCCTACCATACTTTACCCTACATTCCCATAACTTCCACTACCCTACCTTACCCTACCATTATCCCACCCTACCCTACCCTAC
>VZSR01001299.1:2068319-2096201 GCA_013398615.1 Brachypodius melanocephalos | reverse complement strand
TACCCTATCCTACCTTCCCGTACATTGCCCTACTCTACCTTACACTTCCATACCCCATGCTATCCTAACCTACCCTACACTACCTTACTCAACCCTACCCTGCCGTACCCTACAAGACCTAACCCTGCCCTTCTCTACCCTACCCTACCTTATGCTATCCTTAGCCTACTCTAACCTACCTTACCACATTGTGAGGTGTAAACCAAGATCTTGAAGTGGAAAGAAATTTGGGTCAGAGTTTGAAGGACACTGTTTCAACATTTTGAATTAAGAAAATAAAGAAACTCAAACTTGCTTCATGACATTTCTTTTAAAAACCACCTGTCTCTCTTCAACAGAACATGAAATCAGTAGTTCTATTTAACTTAAAAAACTGAACCTCAGCTCCATCCACAAGCACTGTCACCTTAAGTCTGATAAGCAGTAGAGGACTGTAGTGTTTACAAGGAAACCCAGTTCAGTAAAGGTATTTTTAAAGACAGCTCAGATCCTCTGACAAGATTTATTCAATTTATTGAAGTAATGGGCTATGATTTAAGAGAGTTTAAATGTAAGAACAAAGGACCTTCTGTCACAGGCTAGTCTATCATCTCCTTTTTACCTTGTGTGATCACAACAGGTGTCATGTTCGTAACTCAGGTTTTAATATCCTTGCCTAGTAATTAATGACTTGTTCCAATAAGGTCCCAACTCTACATTGTTTCACTACCCTGTGGGACTGGTGAGTTTCTGTTATAATAACTTATTTCTCCTTTCTGAAAATCCTTTCTCAGTAATGTCATTAAAATTAAAATTTTCTCCACATCACTTGTGAAAATCAAGTATTAAAAAGAATCTTAATAAGTGCAATCATACTTTAATCCAAAACCATTCTTCGTAAAGCTTTTTAATCAAAATTCTTTCACAATGGTGGCAAAAAATAGGACTAGATTCATGAACTTATTTAAATGACTTCACAGCAAAAATAGGTCAGTGGGATGCAAAAATCCCACTGTTCATATCCAACTAACTTTGTCTTTTGCTTTGAAACTTTTCATTCATTTGACACTTACAAAGTCTTTAAATTAGCTTTTACTCAATAAGCCACTTATACAGTCTTGGGTAAAGACCCTCATACTGATTGCAAAATCTGCTAGCTTGAAGAAATTATAATGGTAAAGTCATCACACTTTGAAGAATAAAGTGATGTGTAATTTGCATTTGATGTAAAAGTTAAACAGACAGCTTTTCGAAGCAAACAACTGTACTGACACTGTTCGGACATCTGACTTGCTGAAGTAGTTTGTGTGTGTTTCTGAGCCCACCATCCTCCCTAAGGACTAAAATGCACTGTCCACTTGTCTCTTCTGCTTTTCTTGTCATCTGTATTTCTGCTATGCACTAGGCAAGAACAAAACTTGTCACCTTGACTCTCAGAAATGTTAATGATTTCATATTGAAGGACTATATTTCATAAAATGTAGAAAGCACTATGAATAGAACTTCTAGACCATGCAAAAGTTTAAAAGACAGTTTAAAAAATGCTAACAATCCTCTGTGTTGTTGTAGAAAGAAAAAAACCCCATTTATTATAATATGTATGTTCTTTAAATTTTACACAGTGAATCGTCTAATTATAGGAATGCAGAACATTTCTAAACTAAAAATTTCTTAACTAAAAAAAAAATCACTTCCTACCAACACTGCATAAATAAACCCTAGTAGAACAATGAAACAGTCCCATTTCTTTAATTTCTCTTTTAGGTTGAAAACCTTTTGTCTTCTCCAAATTTAAAGGCATTGTATTTCCTTTCTTAGTGCAATACTTGTTTCTATAAGTATTATAACTCTTCTGTAAGATGCTAAGCAGCAGAGAAAAGCCGAAAGGAAGCTCAGCAACTTAAAATAATGTCTTAATGGAAGAAAAAAAATCATCTTACAGATTAAAGTATATAAAAACACATATCTGAACAGTTTATAAATTCAGTTCTATAGCTGTCAAATCTCCTTTTGATACATCTAAGGCCCACTACAGAAACATAGTATTTTACACTGCAAGAATTTAGCATATATCTCCAGTAACTCTTAATGAACTATAAAAGGAATACATCTGTGATTTATGTTAAACTTTAAATGAATTAGGGACTTATTTCCTACTTTACATGGACTGTTCTAGCAATTTATTTGCATTGCTGTTACCTAGTAACAGGATTAGTTCCAGCAGTTTATGGAAACAAAATATTTTGTAAAAAGCATCGACAGTACTATTGTTACTACTTAAGGGACAGGAATTAAAAGTCCCATTTTCATTAATGTTCTGCTCTTGGCTGAGGTAGAGCAAATTTTCTTCACAGAGGCTGGTATTGGGCTGTGTTTTGGATTTGTGCTGGACACAGGGTTGATAACACAGGCATGTTTTTGTTATTGCTGAGCAGAACTTGCACAGCAGCAAGCCATTCTCTGCTGTTCTTACTGCCATGCTGACAAGGGTCTGGGGCTGTGTGGGAGGCTGAGAGAAGACACAGCCAGGACAGGTGGAATAACCCAAGGGATATTCCATACCATATGACATCATGCTCAGGATATTAAGTGGGGTGAAGAAGAAAAAAGGGGCAACATTTGTAATGTTGGTGTTTGTCTTCCAAAAGACACCATTAAGTGAGATGCAGCCTTGTTTTCCTGTGGTGGCTGAACACCTGCCCCGGGAAATACCTCACAACCAACTTTTTCGGGATTACCACTGAGTAAAAAAAAAAGTTTTTAAATATTTCAGATTGTCTGACTGACAGTAGCGTAAGACTATCATAAAATTGCTGTATGAAGGCCCCTCTTTTCCCAATTACCAAACTCTTACGATCACGATGGCACTACTTTTAACATATCTTGTGTTGCACCCGTTAACTCTTAAAATATTTGAGGAAAGAAGATAGGCTGGCTATCTAAACAGGGTTCAGAATACAGCTTCAGAGGCAGATAACTACAACAGTAAAGATAATTCTGAATATCTATATGATCAGTCATTAACCAGTCATCCATGAATATTTTAGGCTTAACCATCTTATCCAACCATCCAGAAAACCTATAAGTGCTCAAAGAGGATTTCTGTCTCAGACCTAAATACCAGACCCTTACTCTGGTGATATTTAAGGGGCAAAGACTTCATCACTGTGTTTTTCAAAATTTGTGTTTATAACAATGTTGTTATTATTTTATAAAAACTGTATTTTTAATATTTTTTATTATAAGGTATTTTCTGGACTCTGGATAAGCAGCAATCTCTTTAATACTGTAGAGAAAATGGAAAAATCTAAAGCCAGCAGTCTTCCCTAGGATGATATGGATTCAGACTCTGTAGACTGAGCAGGAGAGGGCACTCACATAGCCCATGCCAGTTTTTAACCTATGATGAAAAACTTTGACACTAGCATGTACTCCTTGTGTGCCCGCAGAAGAAGCAAACCTGGGGAACTAACAAGATGGAGCCAAATGTATGACTTAAGTCTCCATGTGAAAAAAATTGTGACAGCCTTTGGATCTTATGTCCTAGAGAGGTTTTATTTCATTCTTGTGTTAGTGCCAAAATTCGTCTAAGTGCATGTCCCGTTACAAATATTTTGGGTGTCAACTGCTGTGAATATCAGTGTTAGAAACCTAGATCTCACTCTTCACTGCAATTTATTCACCAGGATTGGCAATCCTTCCTAAGCCAAGACTTTTGACAGCACAACATGGTGCTGTGTGCGTTCAGTGTGCAGTTGGATGTTGATCATGTAAGGAGATATCATCGATGTTCCCAACAGAGATACTGATAGAAGAATAAGCTCCCAGAGTAGACATACAGTGAAACCTCTCTATTGGTGAACTTTAGGTGTTTGAGTGGTTGTTTTTGAAGAATGATGGTGGGTTTGGTTTTATTCTTGTTCATTGTAAATATATATAAATATACACACATACACATATATATGTGTGTATATATATACATACATATGTGTATATATATATACACACTATATATGTATATATATACTTACTATATATATAGTAATTGTACTTTTATTGCAGCCTTATATATCACATCAAATTAAGAAAAAAAAATTAGTCAAAAATCCAGACCATATTGTCTTTATGCTCTTAGTTTGTATTCTACTATAGCCTAAAGCTTATGACTCTCGTAAGCCACATTGCTCTGTTGTTAAAGAGGCACTACAATGCAGTGGAGTATTAATAAAATATTGAGGTGCACTTCCTAAAGATTATGAGGAAAAAATTCAGTAAACTAAACATGAAACCCCCCCCCCTTTATTTAATGAGGCACAAATCAAATAACCTATCTGCCACCTAAGATAAGTCAAACATTCTACAGGAATATTAAAATGACAGAAAATAGTTTAGAAATCAAAATATATTACAGAGGCTTAATTTCTTGCTATGTTTTAGCTAACAAACTCTCCTGTTTATGTCTGCACATCTGAGCATCAATACGTGGATTCACACAAAGGTATAATATCATTAGGCTGAAGTTTATAAATAGCCAAATTACCACTGTTTTTCAGTGACTACTGAATATTAATGTCCTTTCGGCTTCAAATCTTTTAATTCCGTGCTACATAATAATTTACCCATATAATTCTTGGGAAGGGGTTAATTTGTAAGAGATAGTTTTGAACTTTGTTCTTGATCTGGCTAATTTATTATTTTGTTTTTCCATTTCATTTTGAAAAAAAAAAAAAACAAAAACAAAACAAATGAACAGGGTTACATGAACAGGGATACAAGTTTTTAGGCAAGTCAAATCACTCCTTTTGTTTTCAGAGGTGCTATGAGCTGTTTAAAAATACAGTCTCTCATCGGGTGTTGGCACTCTTCAGGTGTGTGAATCATGCTACCAAAGCTGTTTGCATGCCTGCATGACTGGATGTGCATTAATCACCTCATCAAACACACTCCTTTCCATTTGATAGGCACACATCCTTTTGCTTGATAGATGACACAATTTGTCACAATTCACATCATCCAACAGATAAGCTCTTGTTATATTGAATATTGTCCACTGCATAACAGAAATCCCTTCCTCAGAAAGTGATAACAAGTTGTGTGTGTTCAGTAACCTTTTTCTCCAAAATTATGTGGCTTCTTTCCTAAGAATGTAATAAATAATAAGTTCTAGACAGGATTATTAACAGATTTGCAGAAAAATTAGATTGAGAACTTGTGAATTAATGGGGGGGAAAGTTGAATTCTCTTTGCAATTAATTTCATAGATGGCAGGATAAGACTTCAGTTGCAATAATTTTTGAAGCTTGTGGTGTTTGGGTTGGGATTTTTTTTTCCATAAATAAAAAGTAAATAAGATACTCTAATACAGGCTGTGCAAGGCAACCCCAAAGTCCTGTAGAAAGAAAATTTTTGAACTAATCTTATCAAGTCCTAGTGAAATAATATGGCATTACCAGTAGTAGCACAGTGGTGAATAAGAAACTTTCTGGTCATTAGAGACTGCCAAATGTACCATAATTCTGAGCCATTCTGTTTGTCTTGAACCTCTATCCATTACAAAAACACAAAGAAGAAATGAAGAATTTCTTCTTGTGATAAATTGATAGAGATTGTTTCGATATATGTATGCAAAGCATAGAGAAAAAATAATGTATAAACAGTGATAAAAAAAGAAATTGTAAACTAGAAGTAGGTTTAAATTTCTCAGAATCTCTCTTTGGGATACTTTATGTTTAACAGAATGACTTAATGGCTTTAGCCAGAACTGAAAGATAAAAAAGAGTCTTTGAAATACTGTTCTGGGTCACCTTGTTTTGTGCACTTCTTTCTTGATCTCCACTGGCTTTGCTAACATCTGAGTCTTGTTTTAAGCTTGCTGATTGCATTGAGTTTGTATTTGCTATGCAATAAGCTGGCACTAAGAAGGATTTTGATCTTTAATCTGGTTCAAGGGATGCTAAGCAGCTCTGATTGCAGCCATAGGCAATGCATGTACCAAATGAGATTGAAGGACAAATTAAAATAAATAATGTTTGAGTAAATCACTTTGTCCCGGTTAAATGCATTTAACAATTTCATTTTCCCTTGCAAAGCAGGTTTTAAAGAAATTAACAAGTGTTTTATTTTTCTCCTGATGTAAGTATAATGAATCTTTTTCCACACAGGAAAACTAACGTCACTGAAGTTCTGTTTCTCCTGGATGTATTACAATTGCTTCAAACCTTTTGGGTAGAAAGCTGAGGAGAAGTCACAGATCTGTAAAATATACTGCTGTATTTACTGCCAAAGGCAAAACATGGGAAACTGGTTAAATCTTCCTTAACAATCATACTTCACTGAGTAATGATGTTTTAGGCATTTTGACTAACAGTAGTTCCTGCAGACAGAAAATAGCAGCATTACACAATTTTCATTGCTCTAAGAAATAAAGTCTAGTAATGAATTAGATAGAGAAAGAACGAGGAAATCAGTTTTATTTGATCTGGTCATTTTAGTAAGATTCCACCTGCAAATATTTACATTCTTTAAGATACTGTTTTCATGGTGTCCTACATTGGATGAAGAGAAAGTTAAACAATAAACTAAAATAAAATTTTCTGTTGTAATTAGGGGAAAACTAGAAAGGATAAAGCCTGTGGTTTAAACAATATATTACAAAAAGGAAATTATTAGAGTAATGTCAAGATGTGGTTTACCTCTGGCTAGCTTTTTGGTACCGACCTTGCATTTAAAGACACAATCCTTTATCCTTCCCAATTCAGGTGGGTTTGAGCCTCAGGCAGACATGTGGCAATGGTGAATGAAAGAAAAGAAGGACTTTCCTGGGGTTTAGATCTTGTTTACCGTCCAGAGGAAACCCCGCAGAAAAGACCAAGTTTCCCTTTAGTTCTGGGCTTAAGTACGGGGTGGGGGGTATGAGAGGATACAAATGTGGGACCAATCAGGGTGGGGGGAAGGGAGTGACCCAGATCCAAAATATCATTAACAAAACAATATCATGCATAAAACTGGATGGAACACGTGTTGCTGGGACCCTGTTCCATCATTTGATAACTCTCTGGGAATGTCTCAGGTATCAGGGAGGGGCTATCAAGCCATGAGCAGGACTCATAAGTTCCTTAACTGTCGGGGGGAACTAGGAAGAAACCAAAAATGCACTGCTACAGAGCAAGTCATATTTTTTCAGTTGATTATCTGTGTTAGGTAACAAAACCTGATAATTTGATAGACTAAACCTTCTTGGGCCACAATTTCAAGGAGAAAAAAAAAAAATTATATATATATATATATACATATATATATATATACATATATACACCCTACGGCGCTTTGGCACCCGTGATCATCAAATGCTTCTCTGCATGTATGTTTCAATAGTTCAATGTCTATAAAATAGGAAATTTCAAAGCAGCATGTGCACTTGCTCAAAACAGAAAAGTGGTTACAGAATAAAGTCTCAGTGATATATTCTAACTTTTTTTTTACTGTTTTCATGCATAGTTCTGAGGAGATTTGCATGTTCTTTTTGGTACATCCTGTTGCCCTGGTAGAATTTAGAATTTACTTCTATGTTATATAGCTCAATTCTGAATTATAGAATTCAGAATTTAATATTGCATTACTGCTAATTTTTTTCCTTTATCATTATGTCAGAAATAACCAAAAGCTAGATAAGTCAGATAGGCAGAGTAGTTTGGATAACTACAAAAACATAAAGTTGTGACTGGTGAAATTTTATATCAGTAACTTTGTAATATAATATAATCTTTATGTACCAATACCAGAATTAAAATACTTTCCTGGCTACTAAAGTCAGCATGGATAACAAGAAGAATTTACATATAGGGCTCTATTTATTTTATCACCTTTCACTGTAATTCATGAGTCCTGGTAGCTCTAAAACTTGTTTAGATCAATCAGTTCATAAAACTCCTTATTTTTTCATTATTTTCTAAAATTAACATTGATTTGATTAAATTTGTAAAATTGTTAGAAGACAGAAAAATGTTGCAATGGGTATATCACATTATGCAGTTATGACATGCTGAAAGCATTAAATATAGACAAGTTACAACACTCAGTAGTCTAGGGACCCTAAAAATTTAATAAGCTGTAGCTGTGGGCAAGAATCTAGCAGCTGCAGGGACAGAGAAGGAGGAAGTTCTAATCTATTGGTAGCATGTATTTTGTTGGCAAAAGTAATGCATCTTCATAACTGTTCTTTCTGATTCATTATTGAAAGTTCTCACAAATTTTCATGTAACTCATATACCTATTTCTCTGTTTTATATCTTTTGCCACAGTTGCAGTAGACAAACATTCAGGCTCCAAAAAATCTTATTTCAGTGATTAGGAAATATTAAGGAGCTGAATATTTATTCTTTTATATTCTGAACGTAGTCCCAATAAACTTTTTATGACCATTAGATTGATCTTCTTGCACAGTATATCTTTTTCACAAATATTCCATAGGTAGAAGCTATGTTCAGGACATAGGTTTTGAAACAAGAGGCTATTAAAATAAAATCTTCAGTTCAGTCTCATGGTAGTCATGCTTAACAGTCAACGCATAAACAAAAGTCATAAGACACTGTTTTTACCTATTTATTCAGATATACGCTTCAACTTTATTCTCCAGTCCTTTTGGATTAGATCACGTATACTGAGCCTAGAACACTTATACCACGTTGGTTTTCTTTCTTACCACAGCAGTGATATTTGGGATTGCAGACCAAAAAGTGGTGTTCATATTCCTGACCAACCTGGAATCCAGTTTAGCTGAATCTGAAAGAGCCCGAGTCTTTGTAACCAATGAGAGTTCTGAAAAAATCTGTGATATATCAGTAGTTATATTATGATGGTGTGATGTCAGAATCTAGGTTGTGCACAGTGAATGAAGAATTCAGCTTATAAAGATAGAAAAATCCCATTGCAGAAGCCATTCATTCTAGAAATGCTTCACTCACATTAGGCTGATGCTACACGAGATGAACAGACTTTTCCACTGCATTTAAATTCTCCTTGAAAGTACAGCTTTTTCTTGTTTAATTTATCTAAAACTCTATCTTGGCTAGAGAACACCTGTGCTTATACAGATACATAGGAAAAAAAAAACAAACCAACAAAAAAACCCCCAAAAAGCCTCTTTTGTATGTTTTTGGGTTTTGGTGCTGGTTTTGGTTGGTTGGTTGGTTGGTTTTATTTAGGGGAACAGTATCAATGCATTCTGTTAATTGCATTGCAAAACACAGAGTCAAATTTCAAACACACTAGTTCACAACTGTTCATATTTTTTCTCAGTCCTGGATCAAGAGACATGCACTTTAAATTGGATGGGAAGCAAAGGTAAGATTAAGTTGTCTATATGGAAATCTCTCAGTGCACAGGTGAAATGCAATAACTTTAACAGCATACACTGCAATGTGACAGAGAGAATAAAAACTTCTTAAAAAGCTGTAGAGAAGAAAATATTATTTTTCAAATTTGTAGTGTGATGACCTCAGGCAACAACCATCCAACCTTTTCCTCACTCCCTTCTGCACAGCACAGAGAAAAAATAAGAAGATGAGAAGTCTCAACGATCGGCATAATGACAGTTTAATAGAAAAAGCAAAGGCTGTGTGTGAAAGCTAAAGCGGAAAAAATGGAATTACTTCTCAAAAGGAATTAATTCACTACATCCCATCAGTCGGCAGATGTCCATCTGCATCATGGAAAGCAGAGCCACATATTACAGCTTTTTGGGAAGACAAATGCCATAATCAGTAACATGTCCCTTTCCTCTCTCATTTCTTGAGCATTTATTCCTGAGCACAGCATCGTTTGGTGTGGAATATCCCATTGGTCAATTTGGAACTTCTGTCCTGGCTATGAGGCTCCCAGCCTCTTGCCTATCCTCAGCCTACTCACTGGGGCATTGGGCAGAGGAAATGAAGAAGAAGGAAGGGAGAGAGAAAAACTTGACACTGTGCAGGTGCTGTTCAGAAATAGTCAGAAATCACTGGTGTGTTATTCACAGTGTTTTAGACAGGAATTCATAGAACACTATGGGCTGCTATGAAGTAATTTCACTCTATCCTAGTCAGACCTAGTACCTAGACCTAGAAATTATATCTTCCAGAAATGATGAAGGCAGGCTGTGATTTATAGTGAAATTTTGCTTGGGATTTTTATTAGTTCCCATTATTACTGCTACAGTTGCAAGAACAATTTTAGTTAGAATTATTTCTTAAAAATAAAAAAAGTAATTCTGTATTGAGTGGAAAAGTTCTTCCTAAAGTAAAACCTTAAAAAGGCTTACAGCTGAGTAAACAAGTGTGAGATAATCAAAATGTTCATAATTTTTTGGCATAAATTCATGCACTAATGAATGAATATATCGCGTCTGGGATTTACACAGAACAAGTATCAACATTGTCTCTTATGCATTACTTTACGTAGTTAGGCTAACAGCTCATTAAAATTCATAACTGTATTTACAAATGAAGAACACACTTTTGATCTTCCAGACATTGCAAGCATTATCTACAAAAACAGCGGAAACACCAGACCTACAAGGAAATCCAAACCATGCAAAGGTTTTATCAGAAAACACAGACATTATGTTTCCTGCACCTGTCAAATCAGTAAAGTAAAATTACAGCTATTTTCAAACTAAATGAAAATTCTCACTTTATGATTAATCTTCTGCTAGGAGGAGAATAAAGAAAAAAGATGGTAAAAAGGTTTTTAGAGCTGGAATGAAGAAAAGCATAGTCAATATGAGGTGGATTTTTTGAAGTATAAGACAAAATATTTCTAAGATATCAGTCTAACCCCAAGTTCACTGGCAAAAATATCTTTTCAGACTACAAGTACATAATGTTAATATTTATATTTTAATGCATTTTTTTTCATATTCATCACCAACTATAAAGAACTCTTTAACTATGAGTACTAGAATCAATCTGTGCAGAATTCCTGTAGGGAAACTTCACCTAAACAGAAAAATCCACTTGCTACATTATAAAAATCAGTCAAACTACTAACAACATTTTAAATTGCGTAAGCATAGAATAGATCTGGTGTAAGAGGTGAAATTATTATTCCTTTCACAGAAAGGGAGTGCTGAGCTCGTGACAGGGTACAGTGGAAGGGCAATCCCTCACTCACTAGACAGAAGATGTACAATCATCAGAGAACAGGGGTTTTTGCCCTTTCCTGCTAGGTCCATTTCCAAAATACTCCTGCTTTATCATTACTGTTCAAAAAGGCACCAAATTTGGAGTAAAATAGATCTCCAGTAGACTAAGTCCTAGAGATAGTAGTTTCTCTACTGCACTTGCCCTTTGGTTGATTATTTATACTTTAGAACACAGGGACAAAAGATGCAATAGTCTATCAGATATAAATTCCACAGTGCTATGATAATAACAAAAAAGGACATTTCAGGTAGTAGAATACTACCTTCTTTCAGACTCAATGGATTACAACAAAGTAGAGAACATTAGATGTAAATTACATTAAATTTGACTAATATAAAAAATGCTACTTTTTACATTAGCTTCACATAAAAAAAACTAACAAAATTTCGAAACATCTAGGAAAAATTGTAGATGCAATTTGAGCAATTTCTAGTTCAGTCAAACAAATAATACAGGAAAAAAATAGGACAAAAAATTCATCTAAGTTAGATAGGTACATAATCATAAAAGTAGCTTTTAATTTGGATATGACACATAAAAAGTGAATCTATAGTAAAAAAATAGAAGTTCACTCATTTTATCATTGAGAAGAAAGAGCTCCAATACTAAGTAGTGTACTACTCTAATAATATTCCTGTTTTGTATTTATCAAGTTTTGAACTGCGTACTTATTAAGAAAAAAACATTAATAAAAACTCTTCACAACAATATCCAGTTTATCTGTTATCATAGAGGAAAGGTTTACTATCACAATATGATTTGACAGTAAATGGCATTGATCAAGAGCAATATTGGCATCACTGACTATGTTGAGCTGTATTTTGAAGGCTTTTCTTATTCTTGTCCACAGGTATTGAGTGAAGACCCTCTTAAGATATCAAGGAGATTGCCTATCTGCAGCTTCCTAGTGCCAAAGATTTTTCTTAAGCCTCGTCTCTGCTGTTCTTTGTTATATCTTCACTTCTCCACCATTAGGAAAAGATGTTTTCAAGGAAGAATCAGAGGAGAGAAGGTAAAAGTCACTTTGATCCAACTACCACCTAGGATTAGATTTGCTGTTTTAGAAAGGCTGTTAGAGGTAGTTTTACCTTCACTCTCCTCACAATTTAATGGGACATTTTTGTGGCCATCAGCACTGCTCTATTTCACCTTTTGTTGTTTGGTACTGATCCTCCACTGGAAAACTGATATTGTTGGAACCATCTTGCATTTTACTCTCACAGTGGAATGATAGCAAAACCTAAGAATGACAATGTTGAAGAATTATGTATCTATCTGATAAATAGGAAGAATAATACTCAATCCTCTAAGAATTAACTTCGCAAATCTTCAGAAATGAATGAAATGTGCCTTTAAAAATTTGTAAATAATTTCCCATATGTGGTCTGTGTTGATTTTAATTTTTGTATTCAAGTAACAGCTGCTATAAACTTCTTTCTAAAAAAATCCTGTATCTGTGGTTATCCATTGTGATGGTACTGTAACAAAGCATGGGTGAAGAATGTAACAGTACATCTTAAAATCATTATGCAAGACAAGTCCATATGAAACCAGTTTTTCTCTGCTGGGTATAACAAACAGTTTTTAAATGAATGAGTGAAATTTATATGACTCTATCAACTACCCAAATGCTGTATGACTCATTGGGAAGTTGTCACAGTAAAAATTCTGTCTGCTTTTCTAGGAAATGGCAGGAAGCAGATCACTTTTGTGAAGATTCATAATGCCTCTAGTATCTTTATTGCAAAAAATATTTCCATGCTCTGGTTGTAATTTGTAGGAAAGATTCTGGAAAATTAACTTTATTGAGTATCAGTGCAAGTATTTGAAAACAATTTTACGGTGGAGTTATTTTCATGTATGACTTGAAAAAGGTGATTATTTAGTTTCTCACAAATACTCTTTTCCTTTTGCCCAACATGATAATACAACAAGGTATTAGTGAACATCTTATGAACAGCATACTTGCAGATTTTAAGAAGATTAAACTCATACCAGATGATTTTAGTAATGACTTGGACAGTAGCAGCAGTAAATGATAAATAAAGAAGGCACAAATTAGCAGACATACTACAAAATTGGTTTTCGTGAGTGATATTTAAAGTGGTTCTCTGTGACACTTTTTTTTTGGTATATAAGTCACAAAGATACATATATATTAAATAAATGATTATATCTAAAAGAATTTACCATTATCTCCCCAAAAAATTGTATATACATAAGAACATTCTAGAGAGCAGTCCTCCAGCTAATCTTGATTCACAGTGCCACTTTATGCATGGCTAGTAGAACTGAGACCATTTTATCTTTTCCTAAATGTCTTTTGAAGTTTATGGTCATTGGAAAATCCATGCAAATAAATTGGTGAAGTTAATGATATGTTCAGGTCTCATACAGAGTATCAAAGCATTATGGTGACTTAAATTTGTCTAGAAACAACAAGAGATGAGATGGAAGAGTTTGCTAACATGTCTCAAGTGATTTGTCTCATTCAGATGAATGTGTTCATATAAACAGAACAATATTATAACATCAATCTATAGTAGCTCTAATACTTTATATTAAAGGATGTTAGGCACAAGGCTGACCCCAATAGCACCATTTCAGGACTCTATCCTGACAGTCTCAGTGACCCAGCGTTTTGCCCAGGCTGTGGGACACAGCTGTCACTTTCCTTTTTGCAGGCAGATCCCCAAGTGAATTTCAGTCCATATCTCAGGGACACACAGAGACACAAACGTGCAGGACAATGGCACTGCCAGCCACACAGGCTGTCAGAGACTAGGCACTGCCTTCAACAGTACCTGCATGCAGGACTCACAAAAATAAAAGCACAGACATCCCAATCCCCCTGCTCCTGGGCTGGCAGAGGCTGGATTTCACTGATACAAGCTTACACATAGAAGTTCTCTGGAGGCACAGGCACAGGCACGTTTTGTGTCTCCCCTCAGTGCTCATGCATTCTCTCTGTCTGGTGCCTCTGCCTTCGTCCCAAGTCCCCTTACTGATGGTTCTACTCACCTACTGATGCACCTTGCTGCTGGCTGCACACACACAGTACTTGCACACTCATCCCACAGCCATCCCACAGTCATGGATTCTCTGAATCCTCTGTCCACCTGATACCTGTGGCCCAGCCTGAGACTCTCCTGCTTGCTTGCTTGTTCAGCTTGAGGCTTTCTAGCAAATGCCTATGGACAGCTAAAGCACTTCAGGACTGGCCAGATAAAGACTCTTGGAGCTCCAGCAGCCAACATCCAGCACCATGAGCTGTGTCCTGAGGACCTGCTACAGCTCCCAGCACTGATCCTCAATCATACCAGTGACCCCATTATCTGGTTTTTTTTTAATATACATACCATTCCTGCCCCATTGTTGGAGGTTAACAACCTCCACTTCCTCCAGTAGCTGGCTTTGAGGCTCCGCTCTCTCTCGCAGCTGCCCCCAGGCCAGGAGTACCCATGGGGGTTGCCCCATACACCTCCGAGGGTCCAGCCCTGCCGGGAAGTGGCATAAAAATAAGCGAGACAGCTCTTCGGGTGTGTTTTGTAAAGCACAGAGTTTAAAAAGTAAAAAATAACAAACTGTTACATAAACAAAATATAAAGCCGAGCACAGGTGCTAGAGCAGCTTCTAACATCTTGCTAAGACACCCCAAAAAAGCATCTTGTTTTCTTTGTGTCCCATCTTAAGTACTTAATGTTTCAGGTGGGCTTTACTGGCAAGCTGCCGATAGAAATGGATACAGGCTGTGACAGGCAGTGACAGAATTCAATCAATGCTTCTCTTTTGGCACTGAGCCAATGGCTATCCAGCCCTTACAGAAGTTTCTGGGTTTTCACCCTTATAAGAAATACAAGGGGCAAGCCTCAAACCTTGCCCTATATGGACATACTTTCTCAGTGTAAAAAATGCATTCCTACAAGTACCCGCACCTTCCTTCTGACCCCAGGAACTGGCACCAGCTTTGGCTGTCACACAGGGTTCTCACAAGGAGCTGGCACTTTGTCCTTGCAGCACACACACACAGAGGATAGAGAACGACACTGCAGTGGTTTAAGAAGCTGCAAGGAGGTAGGTTAGACTGTGGTGATCAGACACAGGACTCAGTCAGACAACTGTACTGACCAATTCCATTTTACACTCAACAGGACTCTTGTAGCCTTTTGTGTATGTTTTCTCTCTTAGCTCCCTGATTTGCTTCTTTCATCACACAGTCCCACTGGTCCCCTCAAACAATCCCTCAGGTTTACAAAGTCCTCCTTTGCCTGATCCTTGGTGGTGGCCCATTCACTAATGCTACTACTAACCAGGTTAGTTTCTTGTATTTGTCTCCATGTTGGCTGTTAGTTTTTCTCGCTGTATATTTTGTCTATGGCTTCCTTCCTTGCCTTAGTATTTCATTTGACAATGTCCTTAATCAGATTATACAATGGAAATAAACATTTCTGTATTCCATCTACTCTTACCAGCTCATGTTTCTGACAATGATTAATATAGTCTGATCAGGTTTGTATTTCTCTATGATCTTTCTGATTAAATATCGAAGTAGTCTTTACTGGCAACTATAACACTATATTTGAGCATAAGCTTTTTTTTGCTTTATTTCTCTAACTCTGTATTTTTTCTGTGAAGGTCTCCAGCGGATGTGTGGCACTACATTCCCAAGCAGAAAAATTCAGACCTTAAGAAATGGAGACAGGAGTTTCATGAATTAAGGGGTCGTATTTTTATTAAAATGTGTTGCTGGGATATTGTGTGTTTTCATAAGGTGGTGATGAAGCAAATAAAATTCCAATATTTTGCCCTTATTATTTGATTAATGTTTCTGGGTGAATTTTATCTTGCTATTTTCTCATGTTAAAATTAAATTAATTAATTGAAATATTTTCATTTAATCATTTAATAACGGTTTCAACAACTGGCAGAGACGTAGGCATGGAGAAAAAGGAGTCTCTTCTCTTTTTGCAACTCAGATATTCTTTAGGTAATACAAGTATGAGACCAGTATCTGTTTTTGTTTTTTTCAAGAAAATAAAAATAAAAGGTAGTCTGAAATATTAAGACTTTATACCCATATGAATTTGAGAAAATAACTAAGGAAAAAAAAGTAACTTCTTGGCAGAATGTTCAAACTCACAGGAATGAGTCCCTTCTTCTATAATACTGAATTAGTTGAAAAAATAGATTTTTTTAAAGTTAGCATTCTAGATTAAGAAGGTCTTTGTTGCAAAACTTATATGAAGGCAAAGAACAGTCATATGTGCATACTTCTACAGAAAAAGTTCATTGAGAACCCATAAATTATGTGCATCCAAACAGAAAAAAATACTCTTTGCTTCCATCTCCTGGTGGAGAGACACAGGCAGAGTTTCATTTGCATAAAATTTTTATTCGTAACTCCTTCAGTGACACATGGGAGTGATCATCACAATACACAAACTCATAATTAGTTGAGAATTGGAATTGCATGGAGAGAAGTGACAAGGGATTTCTTTCATGTAGCTAAAAGAACATCTGTGAGGCAAGGACTCACAGATGTTGAAGCATCGTGCGAGTTATAAGTTGTCAGGCCCTGCAGACGATGTGCTATTGAGAGGTGAAATATAGGCGTTTCTTAAATTAATCTACAGAGGACAGAAGAAGAGCTAAGTGAAATCCAATGATAACTTTCCTAATGTTTTCCTAGCAGGATAACCAACTCACATTTCAGTGTTTCAAGCCTTCTTATTCATTAACTGCAAAGGAAGCATGGAACTTAGTTGATGAGAAAAGGTGTTTTTTGGCTGTTGTGGTTGGTTTGTTTGCTATTTTTAAATCTAATAAATATTCTATCCAAATCAAAAAAAAAAACTTGTTATAGTGACTTTTTTTAGAATAATTCATTTTGATTGAGAAAATTAGTAATTCAGAATTTCAGAAAATTTTAGAAGTTTCTCTTGCTATGAATTTTGATGTAGTATTAGTTTGTGTTTGAGTAACTGTCAGCATTTTATGAATCACAGACTGCATCTATATTATAAATTTATTTCACTGCTTTTTTTCCACTGCTCTAGGAGTCACACTTGCTGGGATGTGTATTCCCAAGCACTGTCAGGAAGGAACTTGTTTTTTTGACAGGGAAGCTGACCAGCTGTACACACCTATACCCACCCAACAGACAGTATAGGTAATTTTGTTTCTCCAGCTTGAAAGTGTCTTCCAACGCAAAGCTACTTTTCTCTACTTGATGCCATCCTTCACAATAGCACGTTGCATACTTTCATGCTACTTTTGATAATATATCTGTCAGAGTTTCAGCACAGTGTAAGAAAACAATCTGGAGTTGCAGAAGCTTTCTCATTAGTCATTTTTTTGTCTCAGGTATCAGCACACAAAAGCTGGTAGAGATCAACTAGCTGCAGGGACCTTGCGCTGTCGGGAGGATTCCCAACAGTATGACAAGGAGGTCACTTGCCATATCTGCCATATGGTCAACACTTTGCAGATGGTTACTGTCACTCTCAACTTCTTTTTAGGAGCACAGGGGAACACAGACTTTGTGCAGAGCCAAGAATTTATTGTTAATACAATTAATGTTTTAGCAGTGTAAATAATATACAGCGAGCAGTTCTTATTAGTCCAGTTAAATTAATTTAAACACTGATAGTCAAAATTGTGTAACCAGTACAGAGAATTATCCATGATAATGCATTTAAAATTCTTCTTTTTCAATAATATTTAGATCTTTCCTACTGTTTCTTGGATATTGTTCTCACTATCACAATGTTCCTCTAGTCTTAGATTTAATGGTGCTAGCTGGTCCTCCTCAAAAAAGACTTCACAAAGAGTATGGTTGAGATATGACAAATCATCCTTACTTCTTCTTCTAGGAAGATTACCATGTTCATAGTGAAATGCTTCTTTGTATTTATATTTGAATCTGGTTTTAAGTTAGTTGTGAATGTTTTCTAGCTCAATCTGCTACATTGCTCTTTCTTCATTGCTAAAGGTTCAAAAGTCACTTGTGGTTCTAGTACCATCCTAAAGTGTAGCCTCATATGAGTCATCTCTTTGTTTTAGGGGATCAAGAATGACTCACCAGATAGTGATGGTTCTTTTGGATGGCCTCCAAATTTAGCACCTCTGCATTAATAGGTCATAAAGAGGGACTACTAACTAAAAAATAAGGAAGGAATTGTCTTGGAATTTGCCTGTTTTGTCATGAAGCTGTAAAAGAAACAAGTATGGTGTAAGGTAGAGAGGCTAAATGTAAAAGGATTTCAAATTCATTTTTTATTTAAGTATGTGTTGATGTGAACTAGAAGTTATATCTGCCAATGTGAGATATTTGTAAATCAGTCCTCATCTGTGATAGAGAAAACTGAGCTCAGTCCCTGGGTCATGCAAAAATGACATCATATACATGGTCAATAAGTACTCAAAACCAGCTGGACTGAACCCCTGAGTGCCCTGGCAGGTTGCTACTTTGATATTCTCCATTTAAATGACATTGAAAATGGAACCTCATGTGGTTTATTTCGGAAGGTCTCATGAACAGCTAAAAAGAATCAAAACTACGACCAACTACCTTTGAAAAAGAATAGACTTCTGGACTTGTTCATTTTTAAAAATCTTCCTGGTCAAAAGCAAGGCAAACTAATCACAAGAAATAGGCATTCTCCTTAACACTTTACATTAGGCTTTCCTTTATAGTCATACATTTACTAGATTTTTTTTTTTAATTAAAAAAATCTCCAAAGAAAAGTAGCTTGAAAATTCTCAAAAAATCATAGATCAGATTAGCAATGTCTGAATTTGAAAGCAGAATACATGTGAAGAACAGTAAAGTAGAAACAAGAACCTTAGTTGACTATAAAAAAATTAGACAAAGCCCAGAATACACAATATAATACCTATTGAATACATAACAGTAGCACATATTTCTGTTGATATGAGTGAAAACAGAAGTGTTTTGTTTCTTTTTAAAATTTATTTATTTTGAGAACTCAGGTAACGTGTCTGTACACACCTTGATGATAAATCTTTCTGATAGGAAGTTGCCACCTTTTGACATGCTTTTAGATAGGGTTACAACACTTTGGCAACAACAGGATAAGTCAGATCCAAGCATCTGTAGATGCTCCAGATGGTTTTCAGTTAATGGTGGTGTGAGGAACTGACTTCCAAGCCTAGCCCCTGCAGTTCTTTCACTCCGCAGTCATAAAAGTGTCCTGACAACAGCAGGCAGCTCCCACCATGCTGTGCACGAAGAGAGCAACCACAGAAGGTGCCCTAAATATTCACAGTCTTGAGCAGCACTCGGGGTATGAAGTAATTCATACTACTTCCTATTACTCCATAATAATGAAGTAATAATGACTGTGAAAGACATTTTAAGAAAATTAATTGGAAAAATTTGTGATGCCCATAAATGTAAACAGAAAGATATATACTATTAGTTTAAGATAATCTAGGGATTTTGGTCTATAATATACATTTGCTTGTCTTCAGAAAACTCTGTGGGACAGTGCTCATTATTACTACCAAAAGTAAATGCAGAACACCCAAAGAGGCCATCTGTTGAGTTGGATAATCTGCTAAAAAAGAAGAAAAAACTTGTCTATAAAGCTTGCCTTCCAAGTTCTCTCACAATGACAATGTTGTGTCCAACTCAGGAAAGCCAACTTTACTTTCAGGGGTATAACTTTGCAAATAAGTGAGACTTTCCATGCAATTTAAAGGAATTTTTAAGAGAATTGCTAATGACTCCAGAAAATAACAATGCTGAACACATATCTGGTTGTTGTTTCCAAATATTTCTCTTTTTAAAATAAAGCAGGAAATCTTTTTTAAGCTTATATAACTATTTTTAATTTTTATAAATGAGAAACAAAACCTAGATGCCATTATGCTAACTACAGGAGTTAAAATTAACTAAACATCTGCCCACATTGCAGTATGGTCTTGATTAAGGAAAGATTGTACTGAGGGAAATGTCTATGCTGTGTGCTGCCCAAACATCTGAGGCAAGTTCATATAGGGAAAACATTCTAATCAGTCTAACCACATAGACAAGGAGCTCTGCATGGCTTAGTTTACCCAGCCAACAAGCCAATGCTGCAATGGTTGACATGCTTCTAGTACTCAAATTAGAACACAAAAGTCCTGTTCAGCATTTGTAAACTGCTCTGCAACCTGCAAAAGTCATATAACCTGAGAAGAAACAGCCACTATAGACACTAAGAGGATTTTATTTTTCATAGTTTTTTAAACTGTCTTTGCTACATTTTAGACTTTTTCCCATTTAATAACTAAAGAGATGAGAGAAGTGTGGGTTTCTTTGCAGACGTGAGTAGGAAGGATACACTAGCAGGTGTATACCATAAATTATCAGTTGGCAGGGAGGAACCTTTTTGCTGTTCTCACGCATCTCTTCCTACTTCTTTTTTGTTGTTTGACTCACACTCACTGTGACTTGCAAGAACACATGGTACAAAAAGTAGGTTTTGTTCGTATGATATTGCCCATGTAAGGGAATTTTTTTTGTCTGTGTCACCCTATAGTTATTTTTGTCACCTGCAGAGATCAGTAGAAAAGCTGCTACTTTAACAGCCATTGTAAGTGAACTATTGTGAATCACAAAAGACAACTCAACTATTTGTGGGTTTTGGCAATAGGACTCTTCTTAATCATCTCTTCTTCAAATCCATTTGGATTATGATAATCTGTATGACAATAAAAATTAAAATAACTTTCTTTACTTTAGCCCATTATTATTTGTTTTAATATGAAAGTTAAGTTAACTTTCTTAAAGAAAGTTAAGAGCTTAGCTCTACATGACAGCTAGTTATATAAAGATTTTCAGAAACAAGATAATACAGCACCCTTAATATATATTTAAATTGGTTCTTTCCTCCCCTAGATTTTACAGTCTCTTGCTCACAATAGGATTACAATCACTGAAACGTTTTATCCCTTCTTAATATTGTGTTTATATGCCTTGATAGTCCAACTTTAAAAGTCACAGCACAGATCGCCTTCATATAAATAAAAAAACATAGTCACAGAAAATTTACTGCCTTCTCTTTATCATTTCACTTGCTCTTGTTATCAAAAACCATTTTTTGCAACAACAATTGTATGTTAAGCCACCATGACTAGGGAATTAAAAATTAATCACTACAAAGTTCTGCAACTGTTCATTTTAAATGGAATTTTATGGATCTCTATGATCAAGCATTCCTTTTCTGCCATGGTACGTGAACCTAAAATAAATATATAATAACCTATTCTTAGACTGTACTTTAAAGTTGTGCCAAAGTGATTGATACAAATCCAAAAACTATATCAATTTTTTTTTTGGTACTATAAAAAACTTATAACATTAAAAAAAAAAGTATTTGATGTCAGAACAAAATTTTAGTGACTAATTGGCTTTTCATTTAATAAAAAAAGTTAAGATTTATAAATGTCTTAGAATTTTTTTCCGATCAGTGATTATTTCTTCCAAAAAAAAATTTAGCAACCATGGATGTGCATTTTTTTTGCCAAAATATTTTATTATGCAACATACAGGAAACAAAAAGCAGAAAAAGAAAAAAAACCTCTTTAATATATTAAACTTATAAAAACTCATATTTCTGGTGGTTATACATTTTACATGTAAATAAGAATAAAATGCATAGCCCAGAAAGTGTAATTTTTGCCAATATAAGTAAAAAGCTGTGGGAAGGTTCTAGCAAGCAGTGGGGGGATCACTGCCCAAAATAAAACCCCTGGGGGCTGAAACTGGGGAGGCTGCAGGGCCACACTCAGCTTGCAGCAGACAGAAGGCACCAGCCCGTGGGGAGGTAACACAAACTAATTAAACCGAGCAGATCCCAGTAATGAGGAGTAGGTGATCCACACCATGAACATCATATCTGTGTCTCAGGAAAGGACCCTTATTTTACATCTTTTGTGAGTCTTGCTAATCTCAAAGAGTTTCTGCAGATAAAATACAACTCACTACAGTGCCTATGATATATTTCCATTTCAAAATATATTTATCTGAAAATTACATTATGTCGATACTTTGTGTAATATTATCCTTGGTACGAGCTGAGGCAACATTTCCTCAGTTTCAGCTGAAAAAGCCTTGCAAAGTCATCTTGGAATTCAAGAGCTAATTGATATCTGTTTATGTCCAATGTTAGAGTGAAAAATGAGGCCACAATTTGTTGATGAAATTAAAATTTATTTATTGGTTCTGTTGATGAAGTACAAGTCTCATTAGAGTTTAACTTACTCCTTCAGATTTTCAGATTTCTATCAGGTCTTGAAAGATAATGTAGATTTTTTTTTCTCCTAAGAAATAAGCAGCTATGACTGCAAAATACATACATGAAACGTATCCTTTCAGTGAGAAATCAAACCATACAAGTAATTGTTTTGTCCAACTAAACACATAGTAACAAGTTCTGCTTGTCTCTACTCATAGTTCCCAAATATTAAAATTAATTCTTTTAAACAGCACTAAAAAAAATGAAATGAATTCTCACTCATGGTTAAAGCAATTAATTAAATTAAGTGACTGTATCCTTGGATAATATAAATCTATAACACTAATATTTGGACAACTGATTAATTGACATGATTTTGCTTTTACCTGGTTGCTTCAATTAGGTGAACAGCACTGTACCATAACTAAATAAAAATTGTTCAAATACAGTGAATGAATCAAATGTATTAATTTTATTTGCATAATGTTATCAGTGGAATAACATAACTGATACTGCAAAAATCTGAAAACAACAGGTTCATCACAATTATCCCATCATGTAAATGGTCTTTACTTGTTTGACAGATTGAGAAAAGAAGGGAATAAACTAAAACGAAAATCAATTTCTAGTTCCTTGATTACAGTTTGATGATAATTTATACTTAAATTTGTTGTAAGCAATTTATTTTAAGAGTGCGATGGACATGAATTATTTCTGTTTTCTGGAAGTGAAGGTTTTACACTGTTTTCTTTTATACCAATAAAGTTATAATTATGTCTTGAGGAATGGATTTAAATTATAATAGTTTGCCAAGACTGGCAAAGGTCTGAATCTCAATTCTACCTTTTGCATACATTTTGGAGAACTACGTTTTGGCTCTAACTCCTAAATTCACTTTACAAATGAATTCATCTGTGACCATACATAACTGAAAAAAGGAAATCTACCAGCCATGTTTAAAGTAGTGTAACTCTAAAGCCTTCAAAGTCTGCATTTTTGTTCCCAGCTAAATATGCAAAATGCTGACTACCTTTTGTTTCAATGGCAGTTGTTAGAATCAATTCAGGAAAGAAGCATGCTCAGAGCGATTCAGTGAACCATGGAAAAATTTATTCCTGGTTTTAATAGGCACTGGGTTCAGTTTCTCATGGAGCATTTCACAGATTTATTTTGAACACGCATAGTTAAATGAAGAACAGAACAGAGAATGCAGTAATATTCCTTTCTGATTTAAATCGTGTGCTTTTCATTATGGTTAACTTTCTGTTGTCTTACTTTTTTCAACAGAGTGCAAATGTTATTTTTAAGTTTTCTAAATACATAATGAATGATTAAATGATCTTTGATGAATACCATATACAATTAATTTCTATTATGCTTGTCACTGATTGTGTTAGAGCAATATCAATAATTTCAGTGTATCGTAACGGAAAAGTGGCGATTCACTTTTTGTTGATAGTATAAAAGCATACAGGATTTCTTTTTACTCTGTTCTCCAAAGATGTACCCAGAATTTATGAAATACCTTATTTTGCAAGTCAGCCTATTATACATGTTGTCTGATGAGAATATTATGCCTAACAGACCCGTTGGGAGCCCAAATTAGGCAAGACAACCCAATATCATCTATTTTACTGAGTCCAGAGGAAGGTCGTGAAGATGATCAGAGGGATGGAGCACCTCCTCTATGAAGACCAGTTAGAGAGTTCTTGTTGTTTTGGAGAACAGAAGGTTCTGGGGGGCATTTAGAGCACCTTCCAGTAGCTGAAGGGAGCCCACGAGAGAAATGGAGAGGGACATGTAGTGATAGGACAAGGGCTAATTGCTACAAACTGAAAGACAATGCCTTTAGCAACAGATTTTAACTTTTTGTCAGCCCTGAATTCCCCGAGGAAATGGACTGGCTGATCATTGTAGGTCCCTTCCAACTGAATTGGACTTCACCTGTATGGAAATGTGATTATCTGTAGTAGTTTTTTCTCTTCAAATACATCTAAGATAACAGTAGAAGGGAAATTTGTATGTGGTGCAGTTTGGGGAAGTACTAGCATGCCTGAAGGACCATCCTCAGCAGACTTGTGACTTGACAGAGCTTAAAAGTTCAGCTCAGGTTTATATCAGAGCAGGACCATTGCTGGGTAGCATGAGGATGGCACCTTAATTATATATACACATTCTTAACATTGTTTACATTAACCATGTAGTAATACTTGTGCCTCACTGTTTGCATGTACTACTTTCCTACTTAAAAACTGCATCTTCTAAAGTCAAATGGTTGTTAAGATAGGAGGTCAATTTGTAATTTTTTTCATTGTATAGACTTACTGCTCTTGAACACAAAGCTTTTATGGAAACGGTATTACAAAATAGTTGTTGATATTTCATCAAACGTAGTATTAAAATAAAATTTATTTTCAGTATTTCCCTGCTAGCTTTTAAAAAAATTGTTTATACCCATCTGTATATTAAGCATTCAGCTTCAACACCATACAATATTTCTAAATGTTTATAAAAGTAAAAACATATGTTAAAACATTCTGAAGATGTTATGCCAAAGTGTTAAAATTTTTAAAGGCATCTCTCAAAAAGGAGGGTAGAATATTACCAAAGTATAGAAACCCTAAATTTAATAATGATTAAAAAATGAGAAACTGAAATTGCTAGTGTAAAAGCTCTTCAAAAAGTCCTGCAGTAACTGATATTATGATGTCTTTAATCAACTTCCAGGAAAAGTTAAGGGAGCATATTCAAATTATGTTAGAAAAGAAGAGTAATCCATGTGCTTATGTTTAGCAATAGAGTTACAAAACAATCTATACAATTCAAGGTATTTAACTATTAATTTTGCTGCCTATCCAGCTTTTCAAGTATTTAGCACTTTTAAGTAGGTCAGTTTCTTCTTTATTCCAGAGATGTAAGTGAAGGCCAAGAGGCATGCTTATGAAAGCATTTGCTATACTCCTAATCTTTCTTGTTAAAGCTGCATTGCCAGAGCATTTTTCCAGTTGTTAATGAACACCTCAAAATACACAATGTTAAATCAGATATCAGTACTTGACAACAGCAATTTAGGTATGGCCATTATATTTGCACAATCTCTTAAAAAAAAGATTCAAGTACTGCTCTAAGGCACCAAATCTGCATAAAAAACCTTCCACACGCACCAGCAGTAATTGGATATATTACTATAAACAGTATGTTAAACCCCTTGTATATTACTTTTAAACTTTGATTGATTGTCTCTGTTTTACTCATGCCCTTGTAGATATCTTTTGAGAGCTATACAAGACCTACACAGAATTAAATACTCCTTGCTCACAGACTCCTAATACCTTACAATATTTCTAGAAGACAGATTAAATTTTTAATAAGCGTGTATCATTTTTGAGTAATACTTTTTGAAATCAGAGCTTAGAATTATTATTCTATCTGATTAGCAATCAGAAAGAAGTTGGTCACAAAAGAACAGTTTTAGACTAAGTGTTCTTTCTGGTTTCTTACTGTATATTTGTTTATTAAAATTTTTCATGCAAAAAGAATTTTAAGAGTGCAGATTTGATAATGGAAACATATAAGAGATATTATAAATATATTTAAATATGAATATTGTTTTGTTTGGTGCTTTTGCTTGGGTTTGGGTTTGGTTTTGTTTGTTTTGCAGTGTTGATAACACACCAGTGCTCTAGCTACTGCTGGATCAGTGCATGTTTCTGTTTCTCAGTCTGCCTCCATTAGTAAGTAGGTTGGGAATGCACCAAAAGTTGGGAGGAGAGACAGCCATGAAAGTTTACCCCAAGTGACCAAAGAGATATGTCATGGTATGTGTCATCATGCTCAGGAGTAAGAAAGAAGAGCAGGTGGAGTTTGAGTAGGCACTCATTGCTCAGAGACTCTCTGGGCATTTATCACCTTGTGGGAAGCAGTGAGTGACTGCCTTTGCATCATTTATGTTTTTGTGGGGGTTCAGTTACTTTTCTTCTCTCTCTTTCCTCTTTAACTTGTTAAACTCTCCCATCCCAGAATTTGTTTTTGCACTTCCTGATTCTGGAGTTGGAGTGGTTGTGCACCCAGGTGGAGTAGTTAATTACTCAAAACTGTAGATGGGCTTCTAAATAAGTGTAAAAATTTGGATATATTCATAGTAGTGCTCATAACTATTTAAAAGTAAAATATAAAACCCTCAGTGACAGTAAATTAATTTCCATCTTCATATGTTCATTAAGAATATAAGTAATATTCAGACTTGAAGAAAGTTAGGAAACTCTCAAAGCAAGAATAAAGATATTGTTATCAAGTGGAAAGACAGCTTTACAGATTTAACTGAGAATATGAACCTGAAAAATTAAAATTATGTTTGAAACTATAAAATGTAGAATAGTGACAATAATATTAAAATTTTTAATTAAAACATGTAAGTCCATGAAATATAAAAACTTCCATACTAAGCATCAAACATCCCATGAGATGACTTTTATAGCTTTTCTCCCTTCCAAAGATATCATCAAGTTAAACCAAATTTCAATGATTTCATTGTAAAGATTCCATTCACTTCTCTGACTTAGTCCCAAAAGCAAGGTTAAAAAGAAAGAAAGAAGAAAAAAAAAAGCAGAAAGCATGTGCTATCTACTTTGTTTCCATTTCAATCTACTAGTTATTAATCTTAGCACAAAAGCCTTTGAAACAGAATTTATTATTTTTATTTTAGTCTGTTCTCAATTAGAAATATATTCTTGGGAATTATATTAATTATTAACCATTGGTCAGGTTCATTTTTATATTTTATCTGTCTGTGTAAGAGGAAATTTTATCTGTCTCCACTGTAGCTGAAACCATACTGAAATTGTGTGTTACAAATTAAAGGTTAATATTGTTGGCTACTGAAAACTGATGAGGAAAGTGTGGGATCAATGCTTTAAACCGTTCCTTATTTCAAGGGAACCAGGAAAGTGAATGCAGCTATATCCTCTTCTTGCTTTGAGATTAAATTAGGCTGTTCAGATGAGAGTTAAATCCCTGCCAGAATTTGGAGCAACCTCTTGTTCATGCCTCAGGCTGGTTTCTATCCTCTTCATTTATCCTAGTGTGGCTTGCTTTCTCTGCCACTTTATTTCTTTGGTACTTCCTACACTGTTATTTAGAAAGTCTTTCTTGAAGCACTGTGCAATTCATTACTTTTATATAACTATCTATTCCCATTTCTCTTTATATTTTTCTAAACATTCCCTGTGTGATTCTTCAAAAAATCCTGCTACTACCACAGCCTTGTTGAAGCACCAATGATAGCCCAAAAATGTCTGTACAGAGGAAAGACAACAAAAACCCAACAACCAAAATAACCCAACTTGCCTCTCTATGTCCCCATGGGACTAAAATAATATACTGGGCATTCTTTGACAATATTATTGATATAATCTGTTTACAACTGTACTTTTTCTTTTACAGAGAGGAGAGGAGAGGAGAGGAGAGGAGAGGAGAGGAGA
>VZSR01001299.1:2043363-2066612 GCA_013398615.1 Brachypodius melanocephalos | reverse complement strand
ATAGATAGATAGATAGATAGATAGATAGATAGATACACACTTATCCTGGCTACTTTCTTCCTCATCTTCTGCCCTTCTGACAATCTTACCTATAGCTGTGAGGATCATCATTTTATACTACCCCTAATTTGTGACACTAATAAAGCAAGAGACCCAATTCCTTTTTCACTCATTGAAATTAATGTCTGATGGTTAGATCATACATTATTTATTTTTGAATGTTGGTTCATCTCAACACTTAAAATTATTTTAGGAGAAATCTTTTTTGAGAAGGAAAAAAAAATGACTTTAGAAAAATGTTAGTTTTTTAAATCTAGATGACAGAGGGCAGAGAAACAATCATTTGTTGCCGAGTCCTGTGGTTCTCTTAGAACCATTATCAATGCCCACATTACTGAAAAACCATTTTATTAGTTGCCAATTCCTAGTTATTTCCAATATAAGAAGGCAAAATATTTTTATTGACAAATAATCTGTCATTTAATAATGAAGCTGCTGATTTATGTCTTATATTGATATTGAAGTCGAGAATTTTGGGTTTGAAGTACTTTTGGCTGTTCCTTCTCTTGACATTTTTTTGCTGAAAATATTTAATTATAATTATTATTAAAATATTAAATTATAATTTTTGTTTTCACACCCAAACAAGAAATGTAACTGGTCTGTAATTCTGAAATACAAAAGTATATAGGAGAAAAGAAACAAATTCAAAACCTAACAGCTTTTAAGACTTTTAAAAAGTGGTCTCAAATAACATGTTCCCCCTTATTATTTTCTAATGGATTTTCCTGACTTGTGAAGAATTTATTAATAAATAAATTAAATACAGAATACCGTTATTAGTTTTAATTAGTTTTTACGTAACAATGTCTCATTGTAGAGACTGTAATGGAGCAATAATACATATTTTGGAACAATAATATATATACTTTCTCCCATGTATTCCCACATTGCATGCTATCTGGCTTATGTAGCAAGTAAATTATTCATAAACTTATAATTAAGCTTAAATTATTGCAAATCAAGGGATATAATCATATTCAATAATCATATTGACAAATAAGCAATGATGATTACTTCCTGCCTAGATGTTAATACCATCTATGCTATACAAGATAATGAAAAAAATACAGATTATGTAATATATATCAACATAAAAACTAAGATAATGACAAGATAATAATATAACTGAATTTTCTTTAAAAAAATCTTGTTACTTCAAGTCCTCCTTGAATTAGTTTCCAATCTGAGCATAAAGCTTTTGTGGATCTGCTGTGATTCCTAATAGTCAGCTCTGAAGCAGAAATATCTTAACCAGAGCATATATAAACAGATTCACTAATGCTCTGCTTGCATTGCAAGATGGAAATTTTGTGCATATGTGCACCATTCTGTCTTTCTTTGTCAAATTAATGTACTATTTTCCAAATAAAAATAATAACATAAATCATCTCAGTGAAGGAGCACTTTAGAGCATTTCCTATTTGAGAGCTGTTGCTGGAAGATTCTCTGCCAGGGAATCTTTAGAAGAAGTTAGTGTTTTTATTCACTCCAATTTATAATACCAAACATTTGTTAAGCCCTTGTCAGAACTGGCTGAGTCATGCAACTTTGGGACAGATAAGGATGAACAAATTAAAGATGCTTCTGTAATTGATATTGCTGACAAGGAAGTGTCACTGGAGCTACAGATGGATTCAGAGCTGACACTGAAAAAAAGTACTTGAATAGTTCATGACTAAGTGCTTATTGAGGAGCAAAGTAAGATCAGGGAATAGCAGAGGAAGCTGTTGGTGGTCAGTTTCAATCCAAGAAAGACAGAAGAAATAAGAAGAATTTGAACCCTAAGAAAGGGTCTGGTCAATAGAGGCACAAGTCAATAGATGTCCAAGTACAATCAAGGAGAAAACAGGCCTGTATTGAAGAACAGGGGTGGGAAATGTAAATTGGAGGTTAGTTTAGAGGACAAGAATACTGATAGAGATGATCCTTAGGAAAGAGAACTCAAAATATAAAGATTTAGGAACTTAATGCATGAAGAGAAAACACCTAATATACAGCCACAGCCTTCCACGGAAGGAAAGCCTTTAAGAAAGAGGCAAATGCAGAATTCACATTCGTATTGCAGAAAACAGAGACACTCCTAACACAACAGATAAAGTTACAGCCAATGAAAGTAATTTGATAAATCAAAGAACAGTTCATAGCAGGGCATTTATAGAGCCCTTCTGGGTAATTAGAAAACCAGATTACATATACTTTTCCCAAAAGATGGTGCTAAAGAGGTTCCAGTAATTTTGGGTTATCTGTCTTATCATTATAACTGTAATCACATGCAGCTACACCCTACAAGGTGAGGAGCTTTTATTCCAGTATATAAATTCAGGTATTGACAAGAATTCCTCCCCTCAACAGCTAAGAATTAAAGTATTTTTATGATATTTTATTGGACACAATAACATAGGAAAAAAAACATAAAGAGCTTTAAAATGGAAAAGGAGTTGTATTTGGATCATGCGAGCATAAAAACAGGAATATATGGAATTGCAGTAGCTCTCCTAGGCTACATTTTGGCCTTCCCATTTGAAATAACAACACACAGAAAACTGACAACCTCAATATCCATATCCCAGAATAGCTTAGGAACAATATGCATTTCTTGCTGTACCCAGGTAAAAAACAAATGGTTTTCCTAGCACACCCTATGGATAATGTGTTACAAATACATATTCATTATCAAACATAATTATTTAATAATTATATTAAGGATTTGATAATTACATTAAGCATTACATTAAGCCCCCAAAACCTTCTCAGATAACCTGGCAATATGTCTTTAACATTTGCCCAGTAGATGCTTGGCAATGACATTTAGCTGGTGATACATGCCTTCTTTTATATATATTTTTTAAATATATGTTGTTGGATTGATAAAAAGAACAAAACTCACTGCAAAAGGAACACCATTAGAAGATCTCTCTTTAGATTCATAGAGCTACTTATGAATAGAAATTGCTTCAGTGTGAAGGGTTTTTTTCTGAGTAGTTAAAAATAGAATATTTTATTAGGATACCCTTATAATAAAAACAACCCCTCATAATCTCCAGTTTGAATTGAGAATAACTATTGGCTAATACAGATGATAAAAACATAATGTGGTACATTAATATGATTTAAATATTAAAAACGTCTCCTTTAGGGGATTAAATAACAGTCAGTTATAAGGATGTTCTGTCTCTGACTTTGATAAAGAATCGAAAGAGTCACTGGCACCAAAAAAAGGAATATATTAGAATAAAGAAACAGCCTTGTCCCTAAAGCAATTCTCTCACTCTCAAAGTTTCTGCCTAGAATGTTCCACCTGACTGACTTTCTTCCAAAGAAAGAGCATCCACCTCTAAGGGATCCAACACTGTTACAAAAAGGTGAGATGAAATTTCAGGTCTGTGTCAGTGAGATTTTAAATGGGAAAATTTGTAGAAATAGAAGATATTTACACTTTACAATGAAAATATAAGCAAAGAAAGAAAGTTCCTTTTGCCTTTGCAGTCATTATTCTGTATGCCCGATGTTTTAGACTGGCTTCAAAACCTTGAACACAAGGCTCTCAGGAAGCCTCAGCTACAGAGAAGGGGGCATTAGATCCAAAAGGTCTCCTTTACCCCGTCCTGCTCATCAGAGCAATACAAGGCTCCTTGACTTCTCTCCAGCAACTTTTTCTGCTCTTAAAATTGTTAAGAACTGACTCTGTGCTTATATATGGCTTCCTTTCTTCTACTCGATAAAACTTATGTCTAGGTGACAGAGCTATCCTCTGCCTCTCAAGGTGTCTGGTATATACTGAACTTGCCTTCTTGAGCCTGGGGGTGTTGTCTCCACAGTGCGAGCAAAGTGCCTGAGGCTCTGCTCTCTTTGTTTTACAGCCGCATTTCTGCTTTCTCCTTTACAGACTGTAGCTGGCATCTTCTGTATTTCCTTCTCCCTACCACTGAGTTTAGTATTATTTTAAAGTATTTTCCATGCATTTTCTGAAGTGCATGTTATTCCATTTAGGATGTTTCTTTTTTCCTTATACTTTTTTTTTTTTTGTTCTGAATATACCTTATGCTGCTTTTCTAATATGCTTGTAGCAGGTTCTTTGCATCCTTGTTCCCAGTACAGCATCCCTTCAAGCAAAAAGAAAAAAAAGGGTGCTATGCTAAGCAGAAAAGGATTTCTTCACTGAGAGTATGGGACACAAAGAGCTGTCTAAAGTCCTCTCTGTTTCCTTTTGCTGAGCAAACCCTTGAGTTTTTCAAAATGTCTGTCTGAATAAAATCATGCTCAAGTACATTACTGCATGCACCATTTGGCAGGACTGTAAAGAGTGCTCCTGGAAGTACATATGTTTTCCAAGGTAAAGCAAGGTGCTTGCTTGGCATTTTGCACATTAGAAAATAAACAGGAGACACTTTAGTTGTTAAGACTAGGAGAAGGATTTATGCATGTGTACACATTTAGTAGGAAGGGAGTGGAGAGAACACTCCCTTTTTTTTAGGCAGGAAATGTATTATCTAAAGTTATTGATATTGCCTGCACTTCTCAGCAAAGATTATTTTTTTCCTCAGTTTTGATGGCCAAATTATGACTAGCCCAAGAAGATGGGATGGGCTGAAATCTTACGTGCAGTTGTCCTTAAAACAAACACAGGGGCCAGCTTTTCAAATGAAAGAATTTTTTCCCTGTGGATTAAATTTCAGTTACCATCTTACTTTCTGGCTTTTACAAACTCCCACCTAGTCAGATCTGCAAAATGGATATTTGAAATATTTTTGCTGTTAACTGTGGCTTGGGAAAGTGAAGTCTATTGCTTTTCATATGGTTGCTGTAGTCGGTCGCTTCCTGATAACTTTTCTTAAAATGAGGCAGTGGAAATGAGGTGTCCTATGAGATGGATGATCTCCTTTTCCTGCTTACACCAGCACCTGTTGATTTGTAGTCTGACTTTCTTTGTAACTCCCCAGGATCTGTGGCCTACCCAACTATAGCACACAGTGTCAACGGACTTTTAAGGTTTGTCCTGAAAGTTTTTGACTTTTCTAGAGCAGAATACAAATGTAAAATCATGCAGTCAATGGCATGATACAAAGGAGTAAAAAATATTCAGGCAGTCGTTATAATTGCAGCAAATAAATATAATGGTTGTTGCAGTAAGACACAAAAGAAAGATGCTTGACTCCAGTCAGCAGGTACAAGAAAATCAGAAGGCTTTATTTCCTAATTCTTGACACCTTTTGTAAGGTGTTCCAATACAGACTAACAGGATTGGTGAGTAGGAACGACACCTTCCCAATCCCATTGATTAAACTAAAGAAATGACAAAACACCATCTGCCAAAGGTTGTTTTGAGAAGCTGCTGGTTGTTTCCCGAATTTGTTTTGAGAGAGCCTTTTTGTTGACAGCTTTTCCCTTGGGAAAAATCAGCAACTGCCTGGCAGGCACAAGTCTCTTAGAAAATCATGTCTACAATTGGTGGTATATATATTTTTCAGGAAATATAAATAAAACTCTGTTGCTATCAAAGGCAAAGATGCATTTGCCTTCCCTCCTCCATCGTCTTTTGTTTGTTTCAGGAAGAACTTGTTTAAGATCCTGGTAAAATTTTGCAAGAATCTTCAAAACACTAAGAAATAAGCTGCTGCTTGCAAGAGTTGACATAATGGAAAGGAGGAACTTGGATTTCCAGAAACTTGTACTTATACAGTAGTTAACAGTAGTAACTTTTAGTTAATACAGTACTTCACAACATGGAATTAGACAGATGTGAGATGTGACTGGTTTCATTAAAACCCAAATCTTTGTGATTAAAGTTGATTTCTTAAGCTGAAAAGCTGATCCTACAGCCTCAATAAGGTTCATTTATTCTATATCTTAATTATATTGTATATTAATAAATTTTGTTTCTTATTGTTTCTTATTGTACATCAGGTATATTTAGTACAGGGAAGCATCATACTTTTCTGACTTTTTCATTTAGTCCAACTTACAGAACTTCTTTGGACCAAAGGACAAGGTCAGTCATATTATTTTTCTTCTCTTAACCTTTCCCATACTTCCATATGATTTGGAACATCTGCCTCGTAAGAAGTAATACACATGTGGAGACCACAACCATAAAGATCTGTCTTTCAGAGATAAGGAAGAAAATTATCTTTAATCAATTACTAATATTGAACTATCAGGCCATGTTTTTACTTTTAATACTGAGGTACTTTTTCTTTTCCTCTGATAGCAAAAACATTTATTTAAGAGCTGCAATAGCTAATCATTGTAAAGTCAGTGGGGTATTTACACAATTAGTATTTTTGACAGATCCATAGTGTTCCCTCAAGCTCAGATTTTCTGTCAATCCCAAACCCAAAAATGTTTTCCATGAACAGCTGGAAGACAATCTCTGAAGACAGATGCTTCTTTTGGTGATTTACTAGATTGCTACTATGGCAGTTGTTGGACAGTAATTGGCATGACTTGCAGGATGTTTGTAGGAAAAGCAAGCATGTCACGAAATATAATATACACAGAGCTGACTAGAGCTAGTCCATTAAACCCCAAGGGTCACAGCCAGTGGAGCCTTGCAAGTAAAATGAAACAGATATTTGAGAGTAAAATTGTGTAATTAAAGAGATGCTATGATTAAATATTTTTTCTCTATTTTCTTGTCTACTTTTGCTGTCTGTAAGCATATCTTTTGAGATATCTACTGGGAAGATAGAAAATGGTAAAAATATCTCTTAGAGGGTTCTATTGGTTTAGTTCCTTTCTCCCTGTCTGTGAACTTTATGTTTCACCATTTCAAATTTTGCTGGACCTTACAGAAATGTATTTAAAATAATAATTTAAAAAACCCTGTAAGTCGTATTTCAGCTAAGTCTTGAAAAATGGCTAACAGCAACTTACAACATTATAATGTAGAAAAACATTTTAATGTACAAGATAATGTAGTTCTACCATGAAAAGCATATTTAATTAATACATTAAATCTTGATGGATTGTATTATGATCAGTATTTCTAAATAATGTAAAATAGGCAGATTTCAGTAGATCAATTATGAAAACCACAAGCACCTTTCTCTTTTTTTAATGGTGCAAGTGTAGGTTTGATGTGTGTTCCTGCTTTGAAATTGCAGCAATGACCTAAAAATAGCCATAGCATGAAAAGACAATAATAATAGTTTAAACATATTTTAAAGAACATTTGGTTAACAATATTTATGAAATTATATAGCTTGAAGAAGAGTTTTTTATGGTATCCATTTGCTCGACTTCATATTTTTCCTGAAGGCAGAATCACATAAAAATTCAAGGAAGCAGAAATACAAACATTAAAACCGAAGTTCTGGGTTGCAGATCTCTATTTTAAGACATGTAAGTACAGAAATACCAGACTATTTTATCCCACAGAGCTAATATCCACTAATATCCACTTCCATTATAATCTTTGTCATAAGATGAATTAATTTTATACTATTTTCTTTTCTCATTAGACTCTTTGACATGAATATAGTCATATATCCTTTTCTGAATGAGCAGATATGTTCAGAACTCGGAATAACTGCCTCAGATGTTCATACACAGTAACTCCAGAACACTTTCAAATAATTACAGTTGTATCCAGACCACCATGTAGCTGGGCAGACATTTCTATATGTCCATAGAATACATCAGAGGTTTGCTTTTTTTATCGATGGTTAGCACTGCTTCAGTTCTGATGCTCAGGTGAATATTTCCATCTGATGACCATATGTTCTTTCAGACATTTTCACTATTCTTTAACACTTGGTCAGTTCTTGCTTCTGGCAACAGGTTTGTCCTCGAGACCCAATGTTGTGACTTGACAATCTCAAGCAAACACGATGGATTTATTAATTTTAGTGTTCCAGCACAAGAGCACTACACTCTCAGTTTATCACCCTTATGGTTTTGTTGCTGCTTCTTGTTTTCTGGCAGCGCAACATCACAGAAATAGTATTGCTATTTCTTTTGGAAAGAAGATGGCTAAAAGTCAAGTCTTCTCCTCTTCCTCTTCCTCTTCCTCTTCCTCTTCCTCTTCCTCTTCCTCTCTTCTCTGTTATTGCTGTACTCATATATATTTAAAAGTCATGTACTAAATCCTGCTACTCGGAACAAAGCTGAAATCAAAGAGAAGGTAATTTTTGTCAATACTTGAGGAGAGAAGTGCCATATTCAATAACATTTAAATTTATATTTTATAATATTTATATTTACATTTTCTGTCTAGGTGTTTTTCTGTATCTTCCATCCTTCTGCATTGACTTATTTTCAAAATCAGTGTGCATCAAGTGATCACAGAAAAATCTATGTTAGAATTGGACCTTTATCCAAGCTCCTGCTCAGAAATCTGGGATATTTTCAAGACTAGATTAAGCTTCTGAGGGCCTTCCCCAGACAAGCTCTGAAAATCCCTGCAAATTGTGATTCCCCATTCTCTAGGCAACCTCCTACAATGTTTAACAAATCTTCTGGTGAAGCATTCTTCCCTATCATGTAATTGCAGCATGTCTTTGCTGTAGCACAATAACAATTACTTCCTGATATTTTCTTGTGAACATCTGGCAAGGGCTGGCTTAATCTTCACTTTAATTCCCTTTTAGACAGTAGAAGTTTATTGACTTTTCAGTGTAAACATACGCAGTATTCTTCCTTTCTTCTTTAATGAGATGTCCTCCATTTCCCTAACCATCTTGTCAGTCCTTCAAAGGTTTCTCCCCAGTTCTCCATCTCTCTCTTCTCCTGGGAGAGCTGGAAACAGGACAACATTCTACAGGGGTGGATAAGTTGAGGGGAGTAATAAGTTCTCTGGACCCACTGCTGTTTTTATTCAGGCAGCTTTCATCACTGCAAGCACATTCTACAGACTTACACTCAATTTTCTCTCTATCAGGATACCCAGGTTCTTTTTTGCATATCTGCTCCCCAGTCAGTCATTTCACTTTCCTCTCTCTATTTGTTGCATTTCCAAGGCATCTTGATCAGTGACAAATACCTGTGGTTTAGGAAGTAGCTCCTGGAACTGGGACAATCTGATTCTACACACAAGTGTAATTTTTGGCTACTGGTTTTCTCCTAAAACCAGTTCACTCCAGGCCAACATTATAAACATTACAAGCCATAGCCTGTTCTCAAAACAGCTGTCTTTACTCCCCAAGGTTGTTGTGAGCTCCTCAGGAAGCTTTACCTTCTTTCCTTCACTCAAATACTTGTGGAAATGAGCACTTTCCAAAATGCATAAATCTGACTGTTTGGAACCAGTTTCACCTCTGATTCAAACTCTTGCTACTTAGACCGAACCTCAAAAACAAATGATAAAATTTTTGCTCATAAAAATATCTAATTCTCTCACTTAAGGAAAGAATGGGAGTTTCACTTGCTTCAGTATGTTTGATAAATGTCAGTATTTGAAAAAGGACTCCAAAGCACTGGCACAGGAAAAAATACCATAAGTAGACATCAAGGATTCACTTAAGGTAAGAAGGAATAAATAACTTAATAAATTACAGATAACAAAACCTTTATTACTGCCATCCTGTCACTATGTCAGACCGTATTAATGCCTCTTTCAAAGTCCTTCTTACTATAACCAGTGTTGAAGGTGTTTTTCCCTGCCTAGTTGTTTTTCAGCTCTTGAGATGAAATTTTTACTGTGTCTCTGAAGAGCGCTTACCCTTTTTTCCTCTGTGAACAGCTAAGGAAAAGACTACTGAAGAAAACAGCAGTTCCTGTCACAACTTTAAATTTTTTTTTCCTCCATACTTATGATGAGTGTTTAGGGACATGTCACATCTTTCAAGAATACAGGGAAATATGCTATTGATGTCCCAGTGAGGAGGTTTCTCTGATAAGAGGATTTTTTTTCTTGTTTTTCCTTGTGAACATCACATTTCCTTAATAAGCCTTCTGTACTTTAACTGCATTTTGCCTGGGCTAGATATAAATTTGTTTTAGCATTGGCTAAGGTATTTGCTAACTTCAAATGGACAATAGTTTTTACAGATGTAAGAGCTCTGGCATCTTTTTTTTTTATGTAGGTAGTTTATCACTGTATTTATTATGCTTTGATTTACCATATTACTTTTACAGTGCTTACCATATTGACTCCAAGATTTACCACTGTGACTAAATGAGCATTTACTGTAACTAAAGAAGATTTCACAGTTTCATTGATGTATTCAGATTCAGTCATGTCTGAGAGAACTCTTCCCTATACAACTGCATGCACCTGATAAGTTCCTAATTTCCTGGTCTATCAAACCTAACAAATCCACAAAAGCACAAAATATGAATTTGCACCTCATAGAAATGTCCTATGGTGTAAGGCTTAAAGACAAACTGAATCTGAAGCTGATAGTACTTTTGTACTTTTAACACTTTTACACAATGCTCAGTCCTGCTAGCACTGAAACAAAAAGAGGAGAAAGTTTCACCCTGAAATTTATACAGAGGCCAAAAAATATATTTTTAATATATCTTTTTGTCTGATTCACCCTCTTTAATAAATTCATATTAATTAAAAGGAAAAAACCCACATTTTCTGGATTTTCAGCTCCAAATGCGTGCCTCCAATTCCATACTCTATATGTGCTTCCATAGCCTCAGCCTTGCATGCAATCATAGTGCTTTCCTACTCTTTTACATGTATGCATTTTCAGTATCCTTTTATTTTTATCTGGGAGACAAGCACTGAGAGGATGCACTCTGTATGCTTTCAGATACATGTTGCACTGCATCAAACACTTGAAAGGAAATTTCTATTCTATCAGGTACAAATTTGGATTAACAATGCCGTAGTCGACATGATAATCTGCGAGGCTTTTTAGATTAATGGGTCGTAATATCAGTTCTTAGCTGTAGAAATAGGAAACTCATCATAAGTCCTTAAAAAAATTACTTTAATACTTTGAAAGTGTAGATTTCTGAAGCTGTTAAGGATTTGAGGAACATTTCTGTAGGGGATATTTTTAATGAGGGGCTAGAAATATCTGAATATAGTTCAGAGAGCAGTTCCTTCACACACTTAAATTACTTTTTTCATTCTGATTATTTATGGAAGAAGTATTTGTTTCCTTAAACTTTTAATGGCTGATAGATATTACATACAATTCTCAGTTTCTTTCGACCTTTTTCCTCTCTGTACTGTCAATACATGCAATTTAATATAATGAAGCAAGAAAAGAACATCTCTGAGATGCTATGGCAATCACAGGAATGTCAATGTTTAACTCTATGAATGTTGCAAAAGATGTTTGCACATATTTACCATAGAAACAGTAAACAGAACAAGATTTAATATAAGTTAATTAAATATATCAGGATGATGTTGTAAAACAGGGATGCAGAGATGTGATGTTCTGAGAAATAAAAAAAAAAAAAAATCTAGGAATTCGTCCAAAAATCCAGTCCTCTATTCCTCTGTGCTCTTCTAAACTAAGCATCATGTGCAAATATTTTTATTTATTTAAGTAAAATAATTAATAAAATAAAATTCATACCAAAGAATATTAAATCTATTGAATCACAGGTATTTTTATTTATTTAAATCACCATTATCATTCAAAATAACATAAAGTGTATCTGGGTAAATCAGAAAACAAAAACTGCATATAAAATACTTTCTTATACATGTTAATTTTAGACTATGATATTTCCATTACATTGCAGCTTATAAGTGATGTCTGTAATGCTAAGATACAAATAAAATGTTTCTCTCAACATATCAAAGAGAAGGAGAACCCAAAGCGCTTTATCCTCTGTTATCATAGTAAAATATTTAATTGTTTGACAGTTATTTTTGGTCGTCTTTTTATAAGTGATTATTTTTCTGATAGATGGGGAGCTTTTTGTCATGGAATTTGTGACACTGATGTAGCTAATACTGTTCCACTTTTCTCAACTACCTGATATTTTTTCATAAAAATCAAAGCCACAATGACTGAGTGAAGGAAACCCCAAAATCTCAAGAACACTCCCTTTCACTGACATGACAAGGTGTTTTTCCTGGTTTGTACTGTAACATTTCTGAGAAGGTTCTCAGCTTGTAGCCTAACATTTTTTTGTGCAAGTATATATCTAAGTCCAGCAGCAATTTAGTGCCTTCTGTGATGCAGCAGAGAGACAACAATTTGCTGCAACACAATGGAACAGAGTGCATCAGCAGGGATCATCCCAGTGATCTGCAATGTGCATGCACAGCTCAGTTTGAGGCAAGTCACAGATTTGTGTTACACTGCAGCTTGGCTGAGACACACATAACTGTCTGCAGTTAAGTAAACTGTCTGCAGTTATCACTGTTCTGCAATGCATGCTTCTTGCCATATTCACAATGCTAATAAATAAAGGATGATCAAATGGAATCCAGAATGGCTGCTGCTTTTGCAAATTTAATTTAATTTCTCCAGAATCACTGAATACCAGTGAGAGTGTCAATTCTGCCCAGAGTTCCTGATAGCCTTATCATTTACATTTTCAAAATTTAAACAATAACTAGAAGTTACTCATGAAAGAATAATTAAAGAACTTTTTTATTATTGAAGAAATTTATTCTTCGACACAATGAAATATGTTTCTTTTAGACAGTGCTTGGCTGGAACTATGAGATCAGTCCTTCCAAGAGAGTAAATAAATAGAGCTGTATGAACTTCAGTGTTGCTCTACTAATGGAACCAAACATAACCTAATCTAGTCAGATGTTGCCTACATGCTTGTGAAGAAACAAAACTTGTCCTACACAATTCAGAGCAGAAGATCACTTTTCCTTTCACAATGAGATGGAAAGTGGAGAATTAATTAAAGTATACCTGGTAAGTATATGAACACTTGTCACTGGGAAAGATCAATGGACAATGGTTATGGAGGAAGTCAAAATTAGCTTTCACAGAAACATGTCATCATTACAGCTTAGTAGACTGAACTAAAGCTTAGGTGATAATGCTTTCAGTATCTTGTAGCAGACACAAACTCTTCCTTTGCTTTGACAGGAAAAATTATTTTCCAAGACATGCATGAACATAAGATGTTCAGCCTCCTATGGTGCCCGTATATTTTTCCCTGCAATAATACATAGCCTTAAAAACAAATAAAAAATAAACCAGCTTCTTTAGCCATCTTAATGAATTTCAACTCTACATAAACATTATAATGAATACTTACATTTGAGTTATTTCCACAGTTTATATAGACAGACTAAAAGAGTGATTTTTCTGTTTCTTTGAGCATCTAGAGAGCTTAATAATTATTGTACTATTAACTTCAGGCTCATCTATCTCGACCCCCTCCTAGATATTTCCATTACATTAATAATACAATAGTCAGTTATAATTCTCCCATTGTGACACCCAATTTAGATACAAATTAGTGGCTGACTCCTTAAAAGCATACCTACATTTACTGCACATTCAAAATTTATGTTCCCAGTGTTGTTAGAAAACAACACATTAAATCATCAGCTATTCTCGAAATATTCCTCAAATAAGGAGTTGGAATCGAAGAGTCTCTCAGGATTTTAAAATACATAAAATAAATGAACTGCTGTTGAAGAATGACCATTACTGGAAAACAAAGTTACTGGCATGCGTCACAGGACGTTTCATAAAACTGAAGGCTTTTCCACTGTGGAATACCAAACTTTGATCCTCAAAGTGAAAAGCTTAATGCAATGGCACATGGCTCAACCTTTACATACGTTCTGCTCGTGACTTCATTGCAGAGAGCTGCAATAAGAGCGCTAACTAGAGCCAGATGCATTTCATATTTAGTGTCTTGTAAGGCTATTTTGTAGCAGTCACAAAACACCCAGCTTATGGTGATAGCTTTTAAACAGTAGTTAAAGAAAACAGTGACAGTAGAGAGGTTAAAGTCTGGATAGGACTTTAAATTATATAAACGAAATAATAAGTTATAAACAGGAAGCTATTTGCACCTTAACGTATGTTTATATTCTGCTGGATATGAGCACAATGTAAATGAAGAGACAAATAATCCAGCAAATACATGAGCAATTTTAAATACAAGTAAACTCCTGCAACCATAAAAACTCAATATCCTGTCCTGGAGGGGGGAAGGTATTTTATTTTAGTACAAAGATTTGTTTTAGGAATCCATTAGGAATTTTCCCATCTGCATGATTTCGCTGTGTAGTAATATTCCTACATTGCATTGTAGCTAATCTAAAATAAAGGCTCCATTCTTTTAAAAAGCACAACACATCTCTTTATTCCTCCACTATTCTGCAAAGTTCATTCAACACTTACGAGCTTCTTTAAATATGTTGGAAGTTTGTAGCATTGTGGCTGCACTGACAGAGCAATTGGAAGTTCTCTGCTATTCAAAGACTCCTTAAAAGGGCTTGTTCTCTTTTCGCTGTGAGAGAACAAGAACTGGATAGTTATATTCATTTTTTTCAACCAATTATGTCTTTTCTGAAGAATTAAGCTGCTCAACATTGATCATTTAAACTAGCATTCACAGCAAAAGCTTTAAAATAAAATAGTAGCTAATACATGTGTAAGAGAATTTTTTTAAACTTTCTGGTCTCAGCTGCAGGTCTATCAGACCATAAAAATTCATCTGTTACTATCCTTATGCATGGTGTCTCTCATAAAAATTTTTGAGGCACAGAGTTGCAGAAAGCATTCAAATATTAGAAAAGGAGGTTTTGCAGTTATATAGAATAATTGATATTTCAGGTTCACTACTAACACGTATTTAATTTCATAAAATTTACATAAGAGATTATCCATCTTGCTGGTGTCTTATCTGCTTTAAGGGCAACCTGGGTCACTGATGATAGTTCAAACCTCTGTTAATGCTAAAGTCATCCTTGCTCTATGCAGCACACATTATTTCAATAATTCTGAATAGAGCAAGAGTTAGTGTCCCAAAGCAATAAGCAGATTTGGCTAATCAAAATGTTATCACAATTGAATGAGGGAAGGATAGAATCACAGGACCATAGAATCAAATAGGTTGGAAAGAGATCTGAGATTATCAAGTCTAACCTATGACTGAACACTGTCATTGTAGAGATGGTCATGACATAAAGAATGACATGGTATCAAATTTTCAGAAGGCTCTTTATTATGGCCACATGCTGTTTTTTATACAGTTTTTTTCAAACCTCAAGGGCAAGTTTTAATTGGTTAATAACTTTCATGTTAATTATTCTCTTGGTTAGCAAAAGATATTCGACTTTTCCATCAAATCTTTCTATTCTTGTATTGTTTACATATTTTCTTTACAAATTCTCATGGGACAGACCCCTTGTTATTACAGGTGCATTTGTTTTACACCCTCAAAATAGATTGTTGTGTTAAAGGAACTCCTCTATCTCAAAATAGCTTCATATGACAACTCACAAATTACTTGTTAGCTGCACTTAGAAAGAAATGACTGAACATCTATGGCTCTATCTACAGAACACCATCTTGTCGACTCCACCATGGCACTTGGTGCCATGTCCAATTTTCCCTTAAACACCTCCAGGGACAGTGACTCCTCAATCCTCCTCCTCAGTCCATGTTTAACCATCTTTTAAGAAGAAATTACTCCAAACATCCAACCTGAACTTACCCTGCTGCAGCTTGAGACTACAGATATATATATAATAATATATAAATATAATATAGGTCTGAGACTTAACATTACATTTTCTCTCTTCAATAATTTCAGCAAAGTTCTTAGCACCCTTGTCATGTTAATTTTTGCATGTACTTTTGCACTAAAGTTCAATACAAGAAATAATTAAATTTATATATGCACTGCCTGGTAGAGCTGATAAAAAAAAGAATTTACAGGGAAGTCAATAGTTCTTATTTAATATAACAATCAAGATGATGTTCATATTTCTATCTTCCTATTCTCTGGAGTACTTCCTGTATTTTTTTCCACTGTCAGGAATGAATATTTCTCTTTGCATTACAAGATGTCTATTGCAGATTTTTAAGCCATAATAATTCTGTTGCTAACATTTTCTATTGTAGCAGAAGCATAGCACCCTTATTAGCAAGGTAAAGCATATAGACTTTAATCGATATGAAAGTGCACCAGCTTACATTGTTCTAAGATTGATTTTTGTCTGTTAATAGTAGCAAGATAATTTTAAGCTAAAATATTTAGTTAATATATTGAGACAACTTTCAGGGTAAGAAAAATGATAACATAGACGTGAAAATAAATCCGAAAAATACCCAAAGAATGTACGGAAGAGATTCTTAGAATTTTAACTGAGATTGAGGAAAAGGAAAAAGGAAACTCTTTTGTAATATTTGCACTATCACTCAAGTTTTCTTATATCAATATGAAAAGTTTAATGAAAGCATGATCATAAATATTTATTTAGGGGTTTCTTTTCTACTTACATTAATGGGAACAGATGCAGTTAAAACAGTCATGTAAAAATATACATTTTATATAAAAATATTTTCAGAACACCTACAGCAGATTTTAAACATGTCACTGGTAAAAAAGAAAAGAAAAGGGAGAAACTGAAACTTAAAATAAAAAACCCTGCATTTTAAATGTGATAATAATTTGACTTATGTTGCATTCTTTAGGCACAGACACTTTCAATGCCTGCTATTAGGAGATCTTCTGAATTTTAATAAATCACATACGTTACATTTTCTCCAGAGTTTGCTATTCGTTTAAATGAAAGCCTGTTACTAAGTTTAAATAATATGTAATAGAAATAGTACTTGAATTTGAATATTAGGAATAACATAAGTGCAAAATTTTTAATGCATTCCTATTTTCTGAAAACCAGAAAGTTTAACTTGTTTGCTAGACTCTACTTAAACTCATTAACTCCATCAATGTACATTTCACTAATGAACATGTTATGTACCTGTAAAATTAAATGTCTTTCTTTCATTATGAAACCATAATATTTTTATTAATATTAAAACACTCTCACATCTCTAGGAAAAAAACCTAACAAAACCAAACCTATTAAAATAGTCCAAATATTTAGTCACTTATATAGTAGTCAGTTTCTGGTTTCTAAATACATAATTAAAAATTCACATAAATTTGTCTCCTAGGACAAAACTAATTAAAAAAATTAAAGATATCTGTAAAATTACAAAAGTTTTTTTTTAATTGCTCTTATAAGATGTTCCTTATTCAAAATATATAGTGGTATTTACTAGTCTTAGACAAAAATATAGGAGACATTTTAGGTTCTTCTGTAGAAAAATGGGAAAAAAGTGCTATATTTTAAACATGCCTACATATTAATGAAATGGCATCTCAAATATAATACATCGTTTAGTTGCATTCTTATACAATATCAGAGGATATAACGTCTTGATCACTAAACTTTAATCTGCATCAAAATGGAAGTCATGTTCCTCTTCATGGAATTCAATATTTTCAGTCAGAGATACGGAGTGAAATTCATTCCTTGAAAGTCTTGGAAATCACTTTTCCCTTTGCCTATTTTACGTTTTCCTCCAGTGTTCCCTTCTAATCTGGCAATTTAAATTGGTTCTTAGGTCACAAGAGAAAATATTCTTATTCATTGGCTAAAAGGCTATCTTTTGTCTCTTCAGCGAGCAAACCTGCTGGTTTTGGAAGTTTTCCCATCCTAGACCCTGCTGCAAACATTCTGATACTAATGAGCCCCTTGTACCAACCCCATTCCATAAAACTGCTCCCACTGCACACAACCTCTCTGTCCCAGAGGGCCACCACCCTGGTCCCACAGCAATCTCTTTACAGAACACAGTGTGGTGCACAGATAACTGCGAGACAACAATTCCAAAAAATACACACATAAGAATTTCTTAAAACCAGCATAATTTCAACATATAGAGAAGTAATTTTGAATAAAAGAAAAGGAAAATTTATTTTCAAACTGGTCTTACTCATATGCATTTGATTTTGTCTGCAACTAGCATCCAGTTTGCATAGCTGCATACAAGTAGAGTAGGGCAAGGTAGAGCAGGGTAGGTTAGGGTAAGGTAGGGTCGGTTAGGGTAAGGTAGAGTAGGGTAGGGTGAGGTAGAATTAGGGTTAGGGTTAGGGATTGAGTTTGGGTTAGGTTTAGGGTTAGATTTAGATTAGAGTTAGGGTTAGGTTTAGGTTTATGTTAGGGTTAGGGTTAGGGTAAGGTAGGGTAGGCTATGGTATGGTAGGGTAGGGTAGCGTAGGTTAGGGTAGGGCAGGGTGGGGTAGGGTGGGGTGGGATAGGGTAAGGTGGAGTAGGGTAAGGTAGGGAAAGGATAAGGTTGGGTAAATTAGGGTAGGGTGTGTCGGGTAAAGTAGGGTAGGGAAGTGTAAGGTAGAGTAGGGTAGTGTGAGGTAGGGTTAGGGTTAGGGTTAGATAGTGGAAGGTAGGGTAGGGTAGGGTATGTTCAGGTTTGGTAAGGTTAGGTAGGGTAGGGTCATGTAGTGTAGGGTAGGGGAGGTTAAAATAATGTAGGTTAGGGTAGAGTACGGTAGGGTATCATAGGTTAATGTAGTGCTGAATTTGCTGCTACTTCACCTGTTACCCTGTAGCCATCAAAAAGATTTTAAGGTTAAAAGTCCTGAGATGTGGGTATGTAGATATAAGAAAATTCTGCATTCAAATTAAAATATATGTTCTCAACAGGTCCGTCTCTATAAGGTGTCAAACAGTAAAGAATCCACACATTCATTTTGTGTATTATTACCATGGCTAATCACCTTCACAGCAAGAAAAGGCCATACCTAAAATCCTGTGCCTAAATTTGGGGCCCTCACTCCAAAAAAGACATTGAGGTGCTGGAGTGCATCCAAGGAAGGGCAACAGAGCTGATGAAGAGTCTGGAGCACAAGTCTGATGAGGAGCAGCTAAGGGAGCTGGGTGTGTTTAGCCTGGAGAAAAGGAGGCTCAGGGGAGAACTTACTGTGTTCTGCAATTCCCTGAAAGGAGGCTGTAGCAAGGTGGGAGTCAGTCTATTCTACCAGGTGACAAGTGACAGAGCAAGAGGAAATGTTGTCAAGATGTGCCATGGGAGGTTCAGGTTGGACACCAAGAATGCATTTGATACCAGGGTGTTCAGGGAGATGGCAGCAGTCTTTTGCAACCTTAACATTTCTATGATTCTACTCTGTTATTTATAGACAACGTATTTTCACTACTTTGAGTTTTATGAACTTTAAAGGCATTTTTAAACATAAATAATGTATGATATAGATATGAAAAACCTCTAATAACAGAAAATGCAATAATCAAGAAAACAGGTTAAGAAGATTATCATTGTCCTGTTTCTCATTTGAATATATAGATATTCTGAAGCCCTTACCTTAGCAGAAATTCCAATGCACATTTTATCTGATAAAAACTCAGAGTAGAAGAAGCATTAATATTGTGGAAACAAGCATGCCAATGGAACATCTCAGATAAGTTCAACATAGTCTGTATCATCTTGGTTGTGGATAGCAGGAGAAAATTCATTACAAAGGAGATTTTTTTTATGATGATGAGAAAGAAAAATGCTTACTTAACAGATTCACCAAAAAGAAAAGGCTGTTAAACCCTATACTGTTATACCCTATAAAGGAATAGTGAAAGATGGTTTTGCAGTTTTTCTCACAATAGAGTTTACTATAAGGTATGCTGAGGAAAGAAAACAGGAATTTTTTTTTGGTGTTGTGTGCTACAACTTAAATATACAAATTATCAGTAGAACGGATACTTATGCATTTCAATATCCAAACCCCAATACAGTAAGAACATTTAACACTCACTCATTACATTATAATTTCAGAATAATTTCCTTATATTAAAATGAATAATCAAGGGTGGAATAAAGACATTCAATATTAGTAATTTTAAAGTAATTGTCTTTTCCTAGTACTATAAGAAAAGTAGAATTCTCACGAATATTCCTCAATACAAAAAAAATTATTAAGTTTAGGTGTAAGAAAACTGTCATGTATTTTTCTGGAAGGCTTTTCTCCTAGAATACATTTAATTTTCTAGAAACACTTCTATGATTTTTTTCTTAAGTGACTACATTAGAAATCTCACCATTAATTAAAGTAATTTCATTTCAATTCCTCCAGCTTTTTTTAATCATCGAGTTTTAAAACAAAAATGCATGTAGACACCTAAATTTAAACGGAATATTTTCAATCTAAGCAAAAGTTGAGACCTTACATAGCCTTTATTCCTCTGTATAAGAAAAATCCTAAACATTCCCTGAAAATGGCTTCAAAATTGAAATGGTGAAGCTGTGTAACACCAAGAGCTTAAGTAGTTTTGTGGTTCACTTAATAGTTCCTTTTTGAGTTATGAAAAGGGTCTCAAAACTATGCTTCGTCCATTTAGTGTAAAGCTTAATTTCATAACCACATAGAGAAAGGTGCTTTGCTTCCCTGCAAAATACAGAGATGTTAAAATACATTAATATATTATATGTACGTGTTTTTAATGCAAGACTATATACATCTATGTGTTGCCACAAGCAGAAGTGCACATAGCTACCCACAGAATGACTCCCTAACCTACTGAAGATTTGTAATCCTCAGTTTTGGAAAAACGTGAAACTAGACCAGGCTGCTACTCTTTTCTTTTAAAGGTGACTTTGTGACCTTTTTTTCCCATTTTACACAGTTCATTTGATCTTTGCCATGACTGTTGTGTTAATCACCTGTGATTGACACAGTGGCAAGGTATTTTTGCAGCATGGTCTTCAACTCCATGTTATGTTATTTACTGTGGCAGTAAAGGATGTTTTTGTTACTCTGAATGAGGAAACAGAAGTGATCTTCACAGTTGTCCTGTGATACAAGTCACAGCTGGACTGGAGCGTAAAATAAATTTTATGAAAATTAATAATACAAACTGTACCACTAGTAACTTTGATAATTCTGGTCTTTTCAATATTTAAAAGAATGTTGATAGAATGCAGAACTCTGTAAATACAAAGATGCCAATTGATTTATTATGCCTTGTGTGCTTGTTACTTTTGTCTTGAGGTAAAGAAGAATATTTAGGGGAGTTTTGTTTGAATCCCTAGTTCTCATTACTTAAGCTAGCATCTAGAATGAAAAAAAAAGCCAAATCTTAACGATCCAACGGTGCTCTCTGGTGGCGTGAAAACAAAGGCATTGTATCCTCTGTAAAAAATTACATAAGTCCAGTATACAAGTCCTTGAAGACAAATAAGTGACAGGAAGTCTCCACATGTTCCCCAGTGATAAGAAAAACTGAGCAATAAACAACTTTAAAACCACCAAGGCATGAAATGTGAAACCTGGCTTAGTAAAATAATGTAAATAAAAATATTGAAAATAATATTTTTTGTCCAGCAGATGTTTTAGACTCTAAGGAACATATTACTTCAGCAGGCAATGCTAATCCAAAAAGTGAGAGAAATATTCTGCATAGTAGTATATTTTACCATGAAGTAATTTTGAATGTTAAGAAACACTTTTTGGTTTATATTTTTTCCCATTTATTTGGGGAAGGGAAAAAAAAAAAAAAAGAAGAAAAAGAAGACAAAACTACCACATAGCTAAAGGAAATGGAGTGGAGAGGTGAAAGAATAGTTATAAACCAGAGTCACTAAGCTGCCAAGTTCAAAAGAGTTTCCTTTTCTATTTTCACACAAAGATTCTGTCTTCGATTTTCATTATATTTTTTTACAATCGTAGGTAGATTTTATTCACACCAACTAAAAATTTTTAGGCCATTGGACTCCTTCAATTTTTCCTTGCTGATTTGTTTGGACTTTTTTTTCTGTTATATTTTTTTTTCTTTTTTTTTTTTTTTAACCTTTAAATACTGGGAGACTTAAATATATTATGGAGCAATATAGTAAGAAGTAAGAGAAAATACAGAAAAAGCAGTTCTATGGAATGTAACCAAAACCCCTGATAACAAAGATATTTACAATATAGAAAAATCTCTGATAATTAGGTTTCCTGAGGTTAAAGTAAAAAAAATGCTTCCAGTGCTTTCTGAGATCAGAGTTTCTCTGAAATTATTCCATATGGTTCGAAAGAAAATTACTTAGCCCCAGTACTGATACACTAGAAACCTTAATATTGATATTATTTAAGTATTAAAAGATATGGAGACTGTTGGCCAGATAAAGAGGAAACACCTAAGAAAGCTAACTGGAACATTCCAGATAAAGAGAACAGAATTGGTTATGCTGTTTATAAGAATAATGCCTTCTACATATATTATGATAGAATTTAAGAGTGTAAAGCTACAGGAGAAAGAGAGATGCACGCAGAGAACTTTCACTGCAAGGAACAAAGAAAAATGAGTCCATAATGGACAAAGTGTCTCAAATGAAACACCATCATAGATGTAGGGAAAAGGCAAACACTGTGAATCTGAATTTGAAATACAGGAAAACAGTGGTCTTCTAAAAGTAAGCATAAATGGAACTTTTTTCCTGCAGAATTTGCTATCTCAAAAAATTCGAGGCACATATTTCAGTGAACTAAAGATTGTGCTATAGAACCTAAAAAAACCAGAAGTTTTTGAAAAATTCTGGAAAATGGATAATAATTGTACAAATTTAGTTTTCTTGAAATATATATTTGAACTGATAAGTCATACTCTAGTAATGTCTCCTCATACCAAAGTTTTTCATTTATTTCAATTTATTAAATTTTGGGGTAGGTGGAGAGTAGATGAATGAAATCCTGGACAAAGGTAAAATTACACTGTCATATAGTCTTCCTTGAGCTGGCCTTAAAAAAAAAAAAAAAAAAAAAGAAAAGTCTTTCAATTGTTTTAAATTTTTAATTTTACTTAGACTTGAAAATTATTCTGACCACATGTTCTTCATTCTTTTTTTGCTGTGAAAATATAAGATTTCCATAAAAGGCATGGGATCAATTCTACCTTTATCTTTCTATTTCAGTGAGAGGTGACAACAAGGTGGAGTCTGACTTGATATGCTGTCATATGGGCTTGCCCAAAGATAGCCTATCTGTTTTGTAATTTCCTGCAATCCAGAAAAGTGAAAACCCCATTTTTGTCAGTGCTGATTGGATGATTTCGAGCATCCTGAGCAAATCAGTTTCTCTATTGCTTGTGTTTAGCCAATTGACTCAAGATTTACTAATTTACAGAGAGTTACTTTAAGAAGTTACTGCAGGATGTAAAAAAAAAAAAAAAAAAACCAAAATAAAAAAAAAATTAAAAAAACAAACAAACAAACAAAAAAACTTAGGGGAGTATTGGGTTTTTTGAAAGTTTTCTTCATCTT
>VZSR01001299.1:2029131-2043263 GCA_013398615.1 Brachypodius melanocephalos | reverse complement strand
ACGTCAGGGAATATTTAATTTTGATGAACTTTTTTGTTTGTTTCATTGTGATAACATGTATATTTGTGTGAAGGTAGTGGTATAACTTGTGATGCACAGAAAAAGAACACAAAAAGAAGCAGAAATAGGAGTGACAGCTTAAGAAAGAGTGTTCTGAAACCAGTATTTTTCAGAACTAGAATATTAATAATAAGGGGATAAAATGCACTGGAAAAGTAAAGGTGCTATGGAGACTCTGAATTGCACAAGATCTATGTAAATACTTATGATACACGATTTATTAAATATTGTACCAGTCTTCAAAATAGTGTATCATTCCTCCCTCATCCCCTGATGAAATAGAATTCTTAATTTAAAATGAATCAGCCTAAGGCCAAGTAGTGAATGTTCCATTTACATTAAAAAGGTTTAAGAAAAAGATCAACACAAGAGATAAAGAAAATACAGAAGGTGGGAAGTGAAAACAGCAAAGTGAATCATTATTTGTGATAAGATATATATGTCATTGAAACTCAATTCCTGCAGAGAAAAAACTGTGAAACAAGAATATAAATAAATAAAAACAAGAGAGTGTCAATGTTGAAGAAATAAAGAGTATGAACTGAAAAACTTCATTCCCAGATAATTTCCCAAAGGTATGGAAATTATTAGGTAGATTGTCAATATCCTGTTTGCTTATCATTTTACAATTTTCCCAGTTTGTTTCTGTTTGATAATCAATAGCTCAATTTCTGATATGAAAATAAAAATCAGCTGGAAGGCATGCTAAAATTTAAAACAAGTTAAACTGACAGTTTTTGGGCCATCAAGTTTTCCTTAAGTGTTAAATAAACTAGTTAATGCAAGCTACCTTGTCAGGAAACCTGTGTCTTATGACAAATTTATGTGCTTCAGTTTCTGTATTTGTGAGCTGAAATAACAATGTGGATCCCTGGACAGGTTTTTACATCTGTGAGACCATGACACAACAAAAGATGCAGGTGTTAACACTTTCCAATGTAACAACAGTTTGCAAAATATTTGATTTATTTATGAAGGGTATTGATAAATTGAGATTTCCCTCTCTTGAAAACCAATGGTGATTGTCAACACATAAAAAAAAAAAAAAAAAAAAAAAAAGGTTTCCTTATGTACTGCTGTATGATTGAATAGCATGATAGGAAAGAAAAGAACACCACAGCCTCCAAATTACTATACAGGTATTGTTAATTTACTAGTGCTAAGGACCAAAAGAATTAGGGTTAACTTCTAGACTAGTGTGGCCATAGCGATCACCTCATTATATGTTATATATTATAATATATATGTATATTTATATGTTATATTACCTTATTATATGTCAGGTATTTATTGGTTTGGGTGCATTTTAAGCTCAGATAAATCTCTTTAATATGTCTATAAACATTCTCCAACAGATTTGACAAAGTATATATGCTTATATAAGAGAGGAATAAAATGAATGCATACCAGCAACACCTTAAAATAAATGTTTGTGGATAAAATTCACTGTAGAATCACAGAACCATAAAAATATCTAGTCTGGAATAGACTTCCAGGGCCCATTTGGTCCAGAATTCTGTTGAAAGCAGGGCCTTAAGCTAGTTTTTCCAGCACCTTGTCAGGATAAATCTTGAGCACTTCTGGAGAGATAGGTTCCATCATTCCTCCAAGCATCATATGGCAATGATTGTTGGTTGTCACAATGAAGTATCTGTTATCTTCATACAGTATTTTCCTTAATACACCTTGTGCCCGTGGATTTTTGTCCTGTCACTGTGAATCCTTGTGAAGTTATTCATCTGTCTTCTCTGCAACTGCCTTTAAATTAATGAGTGTGATTGGAGTCTGGTTTCCCTCCATCCATACCAGATCAGACTTCTGTTCTCAAGGCGGAATAGACCCAATTCCTTCAACATTTTCTTCATATCTTCCCAAGATATCTCATCTTCTTGGCAGTTATGTATGGATATATCAATGTCTCTGTTAAAGTAGAAGGCTCAGTTTACTTTTCCATGTGTGGCATACCACACATCGAGTGGTGTGGAATAATCATATCCCACAGTCTGCTGGTACGTTTTTCAACTGGAAGCTATAGCCCTTCCTTGCTGCCAAGACACACTTCTGAGTCATACTGAGCCCTGGGAATCCCAGCAGCTTTTAATCAGATTTGCACCTCAGCTATCAGTCCCAGCCTTTCGATACAGAGATGGTAATTATTCTGTCCCAAGTGCACTACTTCACTTTTTTTGTTGTTTGTTTGTTTGTTGTTGTTGTTGTTGTTGTTGTTGTTGTTTTGGTTTGGTTTGGTTTGGTTTGGTTTTATAATGGACTTCTTCCTGGTCTGTTTTTCAGCCTGCAAAGATCACATTGAGTGTGGCTCATCTGTCCAGACTTGTGTACTTCTCTTCTCAGTTTGATGCCATCCACAAACTTGGTGTGGATTCACTTTCCATCCATTTTGCTATTGCTCTGTCCAGTCCATATTTTAGCAGGTCATTAACAAGAAGATTGTCTGAGAGATCAGAACCAATGCCTCACTGAAATCAAGTCAGATCATATCCCCATCTCCCCTCTCATCCAAACAGCTCGTTGTTTTACCATAGAAGGCAATTATGTAGAGATAAAAAAATATTTGATTTAATCAGATATTAGTATCATGAATTTTAATCACTCAATGATGATCTGAATTATCTGACTTAATTACCTGATTATGCTATGTTTAAGAATTTGTATGACCTTTTCATATCCAATTTTCATATCTAAAATTAATTAAATACTTCTATCATGAGGTAACCTTTTACAATGTGAGATCATTCACTTTATACAATTTGTCTAGGCTATTTAAAACAGATTTTAAATTTAGTTCACAGAAGACTTGTCAATAAAGTTGGGTGGGTTTTTTTTTTTTTTTTTTTTTTTTTTTTTTTACTTAGAACATTCTTAATGTTGAATATAAATTTAAGATCTATAATTCATTGACAATCATAGACCTTTTCATGGCAGTTGTATTTGTTCTGGTGTTTCCACATTCTTGAAGGCTTAAATATGTACTTAGGATATTCTGTCTAAATGATAAATGTTCCAAAACTTGCACATATGTGCACTTCCTCTGAGCTAGCCTTGCATGTTTAGTTTCATAAATTGAGTTTAATTTGCAGCTACCAACCATTTTCACTCCAATATTTTCCTTTTGATTCTATTGAATATTTTCTTGCGGAAAGATCTTGGTTTGGTTAGAGTGAAGCAACTTGCAGTGTAAACATACTGAAATTGTAGCGAAAATGATAGAGTTAGGAACAGCAGGAACTAAGCAGCATCACTAAAATTCCTTAGGGTTCCTCTTTTAGTCCTTAAGCTAATATATTACTTAACCATGTATTTAACTTTCACTCAATGGTTAAGTAAAAACACACAAAATGTTAAAGAGGTCCAGGATCTTTTTTCTTTCAACATCTTGTTCTGAATTTGTAGTCAGTTTGTTATGACTGGTAAAAATCTAAATGGATGGAAGTGTACATTTTGTCAGAAGCATGTATTTACTTTTCCAGTTGAGCAGGGTTAAAGAACTTGTCACAAAATTTTGTCTCACTAATCATCTCTTCAGAAAGGTGTGTAAAGAGATGTGTTAAGCACATCAAAATGCTCAGCATGGCTTGATCTCAACTGAACATGATCTAGAAATCTGTAAATAAATTTTTATCTATTTCTACAGAAATTAAACATTAAATTGTAATTTAAAAATATTTATTACAGAATAATTTGCCTAACACTTCCCTAGAATCTGAATCCAGTGAGGTTACATCTTTTAGGTCTATACAATAAACACAATTTTTTACTTTAGTCTCTGGAAAATAATTTTTTCTATGTTGAATTCTGAAAGCAAATTTATTATCTTAATTAATATTATGGAGCTGGGATGTTTTAGTCTGAATGTTTAAAGAATTGTTTATCAAATTGTTTTGTAATATCATGAGACTACAGAGATTAAGAGAAGGGGAATGTGATATTTCATTTTATTGTGCCATATTGCTTTTGATCATCCCCAAACAGTTCAATAAAGGCTGGGAAGCTGACTTAATAATTTTGTCATTTTTGTCACTTAGGATGACAAGCACAGACACGTGAAGTATGTTCAGTGTACGGAAACCTCAAAAAGTAAAGATCTCCAGAACATAATCTTATATTGTTGCTCACAGATACAAAAAAACTGTTTTATATGAACTATTGTATTTATTATGCTTCATCGCTATTTCCTCTTTCTTCCATGAAGAACTTCTGATTCCTTTATGTTAAACCTATTATTTATGTGTTTGAAGACAATTGTATCAATTATCCTTAAATTCAACAAACCTACATCTTCCAGTGACTCCTGATAAGTATTTTCTTGGCTCACCCTTGGTCATTTTTGTTGCTTGTCTCTTGATAATCTCCAGCAAAATTCTTTCCTAGAGTGCTGTGCTCAAAGCAGGCAAAGTGTTTCAGGTGAGGGAGTATTGCTACCAATAGATTAATAACTACTCCCTGTGGCTTGGTTTACACATCTCCATTTTTTTTCAATTGAGAAGAAAACCTGCTTTGAGTGTGGTTAAGTCCTCTTTAAATTGTTACACACTATAATCAGCAGCTTTGGAAATCTATTTATCCAGTCATTCCTATCTCATATTTCTTCAAGGAATTCTGCTTATGTGTGTGTGAGACCTCCTCCTTATAGAATCAGTTCTTTTTTTTAGAACCCTTTTAAAATATTAAATTTAATTTGAAATGCTAAATTTGTGTTATGATGTGCTTTTAGTCATACTCTGCTTAAGATAAGCTTGAAATTTAAAGTCAAAATGTACGTCATTAATTGGAAAGTAAACTAGTACTGATTTAAAAGCAGCTTTCTGTCAAATTGACATGATAATATGGTATCTAAAAAAAGATCTAACGTATTATCTCTTGTCTGTCAGTGGACAGCAAGAATCATCAATCAATATAAACCAGGAAAAGTATATGATTTTTTTTCCAAAAAATCTCTCCTAACATTCATTCAGCTGTGGTTTAGAGATGTCCTGTTACATTCTTCTGGTCTACCATGTCATGTCTAATGAAAATAAAAAGATTCTTATATATTTCATTGTAAATATTGGAAAAATTCTTTCATTTTCTCTTCTGAGATTCACAAATATTAAAAAAAAAGTAGTGTCTCTGAATCACTCCATAAATTTCTGAGGACTGCTTGCCAACATTTATTCTTAGAAATATTTTGAATGGATTCCAGATTTCTCATTTTCTTAGAGAATATTACAGACTCTGTGTGAACATCAAAGACATCTGTGAAAAACTGATAATAAATACCCATCTTTTATGTAGTGTAAGTACTGAAAAGCAGCATTATATTTTCAGGCTGTCTCCTGATGACAGTCACATATTTTTGCTTTTCCCTTCTGAGACTTGAATTGAAAAAAAGACCCTGTAATTAATTGAAATAAATCTTTATTTTAAGGTGGTTGAAATTTTCTCATTATCTTATACATATGGGTCATAGTTCATATTGGACTGGCTTTGAGGATATTTGCCATTTTCTTATGATGCCTTTTAGAGCAATATAAGGCAGCATTTACCATCAGGTAATTCAAAATTAAAATTTAAACTGATTGTTAACGGGGACAGTTGCTGACCATTCTGGAAAAATTGTTGCCTTATTTGAAGTATTACCTGAAACGAAGAACAATCTCTGACCACCTGGAAAAAGGACATATGATACCTTAAAGACAAGGCCAGAATGAAGGTTTTATTACCATCACTTTCCTTAATGAGTAACAGATAAATGTAAGAACAAAATTCTTTAAATTAAGTTCTTAATTCAGTACAAGGGAGGATACATAAATCACTGTGTGCTTCTTTTCTGTCTCTCTTTTTTCCCTATAATTTTATTTTATTTTATTTTATTTTATTTTATTTTATTTTATTTTATATTGATGTGAAGAGCCATAAAGAAGTTATGATTCTGGTTATAAGGGAAAAATACTAAAATAAATACATTTGCTGAAATACTGACAGTGAGAATGCTTGCCAGACTGGAACTGTTAGACTGGGAACTAATCCTTTATGAGCACAGCTAGTACCTTTCAAGTACAGTTGAGTACCTAGAATCATTCTAGATACATCCTGAGATAGGAGTGATAAGCCAAACCCCAGAGAATTGTAACAGTGACTTATAGTCTGAACAGGTGAAAAATAGTTAGTGGAAAGTGGAAAACATCATGAGAAAGTAAGAATCAGTAAATACAACTGGGTCTTCTAACAGCAAGAACAGGAAAACAGTCTGGAAAAATAAAAAAGTTTTTCCCATAGATCAGAATATACCATAATCTATTGGATTGACCTCTTATGCCTCTATAATAAAATAATGATTTATTTTTCATCCAAAGTGGATCTTCTCTTTCTGAGAGCACCCTGTGCAGCATATACATTGCCCTTTCCTCAAAAGTCTGTGTGAACATTTTACAAGATCTTCAGCCCTAACTGGGGACACCCAGCTGGCTCCAAACTGATGTGGATTGGTTCCCCTCTGGGACTTCCCCTGGGGTAGGATCAGTTACTTCTCCTGGGACAGCTGAGCCCACTCTGGGTTTGGTCCCCTTCTGAAATCTGATTAATGCACTGTGCTATTTTATATATTCATGTAATTAAGCTATTCTATTTGCTGTTACATTATTGATAAATCGCTTTACTGCTGATAAGTGTGTAGTAACCTGTAATTTTATAAATTGTTGTTGTTGCAGATAACTATTCCTGCTATTATTTCTGCAATACTGTTGATTGTTGCTGTTATTGATTACTGCCACACTATTTATTGCTGATAATAAAATAACTGAACATATGTATATAATTGCTTTATTAATAATATATATATAATTTCCAGTGGTGATTTTTTTAATATATTTCTGATAATGTCTAATCAAGTAGGGAAATTAAAATTCCTGTGTGCTTGTGTTTTCTGGATTCCTATGAACCCACAGCTGTGATCTCTAGCAGGCTGGATAACTCTTTAGGCTGTGAGACTTGTAAACAAACTTGATTTTTGAATCTAAAAGAATAGAAGGACAAGAAACAAAGATTGTTAATGATTTTTTCCAGGCTTGAATTCTGTAAAGAACAAGAAATAGAGCTTTAAAGACATAAATAGATTCTCATGGATATGTCTTTGAGTAGAGATTTAATTTTCTCCTATGATTCGTTTACACCTTGTGTTGGGTTTGGTTGAGGTAGAGCTAATTCTATTCACAGTGGCTGGTATGGGGCCCTATTTTGGTTTTGTGCTGAACAGGTTGTTATTATAGTGATGTTTTTGTTGTTGTTGATCAGGGCTTATACAGAGGGAAAGCCTTCTTTGCTTTTCACACTGCCACACACAGATAATGGAGTGATGGGATTCCTCTTCCCAACCTCCATTACTGTGATGGGGCCCTGCTCTCCTGGAGATGGCTGAACATCTGCCTGCCTCTGGGAAAGAGTGAAATAGTTCTTTGGTTTGTCTTTGCTTGTGTGCATAACTTTTGCTTTCCCTGTTTAACTATCTTTATCTAGATCCATGAATTTTCCGTATTTTCTCTTCGTGTTTTTCTCTTTGATCCTAGTGGTGGGAGAGTGAATGAGTGGGTATGTGGGGCTTGGTTGCTGGCTGGGGTTAAACCATGACAGTGCTTTTTGGCACTCAATTTATGGCTCAAAGAGTTGTAGACAAAGAGAGATCTGACTGGGATGTACCAGATTGAATTTGGATGTACTAGATTTGAATATCTATTAGTGCTTCTTAGCTAGAAATCAGCAGGCTTCTTTGCTTGCCATGGGGATCACTTTCCTGGATCCGTATTAGAGTCACTTGTCAGTGACTCCAGTGCTTTCTCTGCTTGCTGTAGTGCGGTACTGCTTATCACCTCACTGATTTGTGCCTGAGAATGTCTTGACAGCAGCCCTTGGAGATGTGCCTGGGCTGGCAGGTGGCCAAGGTACTGCTGTTGTTTCAGTGCTGCTGTACTGCATAAGCTGGAAATGCAGAACTGGAGTTGAAGGCACTGTCATGTACGAAAGAATCCCATACCAGAGCAGGTGGGTGCCTGAAGGAGGATGTGACCCTCTGAGATTCCTGTGACAGAGTAGGCTTTCTGGCAGGACTTGTGACATCACAGAGGACCCACACTGGAGAGGCTTGTGAAGACCTGCAGCCCATGAGAAGGACAGATGTTGAACAAGTTCAAGGAGGACTATCTCCCGTGGGTGGGACCCCACACTGGAGCAGGAGAAGCAAAGATTCACTTGTAGTCCATGGTGAGACCATGTTGGTGCAGCTGAGCCCCTGCAGCCCATGGAGAACTATGATGTGGAATATACTAATGGTGGACGGTTCTATAACAGGAACTCCTTGTTGCAGCCAGGCTAGGGACAAAGGGAGGAGTTCATTGCAATGTTAAACCCTAAAACAAAGGCCAAAAGGACCATCAGTGGAGATTGTGATGGATTTGTCTTTAAATTTTTGTAAGCCACGATTTGAATTGATTATTACAGGAATGACTAGAACAGGAACCAACTGAACCAACACAGGAGAATCCTTACAAGGAGCAGTTTCAGTGCAGCAGTGACCTGACCTGAGCTGGCTTTGGTGTCCAGTAACTCCAGATCACACAGCACCTCTCTTGTCTGAAGTGATCACCATAAGAGATGGAGTCCAAAGTTGTGGACTAAATGAATTCAAGAAGGGAACAATGTCTGAGTATTATATTAAAGAAGAGGAAGACAGGTGGTGGGTAGTGATGTACTGAATGCTGTGGGACCTGAGCATGATGTAACTGGTATGGACTAAGGAGCAGAATGTGCTGGTTTAGAGTTAACTTTCTGTCCACTGTTTAGTATGGAGATGTGGTTTGGAGTCATGCTGAACATAGGATTGATAGCATAGAGATGTTTTTGTTATTGCTGAGCAGGGCTTACACAGAGCCAAGGCCTCTTCTGCTTGTTGTAGAGCCATGGAGTTAAGGGTGCGTGGGAGATTAGGAGTAGATGCAAACAGGACAAGTGACCCAAACTAACCAGAGGGGTATTCCAGACCATGTGACATCATGTTCAGTATATAAAGTGGGGAGAAGAATCCCACTGAACAAAAAAGTATCATTGTTCATGTAATTGAAAACAATGAGAGTAGTACAGGTATCCTAGTGAATTTAACTAACACTAAATAATCTTAATAAAAGTTAAATATTAATAGAAATTAGTACTAGCAAGCACTCACTAAACTAAAAAGAACCAAAATATATTTATTAGGCTTAGAACTTAGCAGTAAACTGAATAAATATTTAAGCTGAAGAAAGCAAGAGGTATACAATTTACACCCGAAGATGTTTGACAGACATGACTGTGAATGATCCTGGTGCAAAACTTGTGGTAATGGCAGAAAAACTACTCAATAAAATCAGGAACCAAATACAATTCCTGTCCTCACATTGCCTCATTCTTTAAAGGTTGTGTGTATGAATTGTACCAAGAAGAGTGCAGAAGCTCTGAACGCATTTGTGCTGAGATGGATGCTGTCAGTCAAGTGTATGCCACTGATAATGAAAAAGAGAAATTACTGTTTGGGAATGATTTGTTATTGAAGTTCTGTCCACTTCTCAGGTTAATCCATAAAACCATTTGAGTCTAGTGAAGGAACAATATCCCATGTAGTAGGCTGATAAGAGAGAAAGTAGAAAATACTGTTATTTGCTGTCATGGGAAGATCAGCAGCCCCTGCTCTCTCTTTTTGGCACTGTAACTGCTAAGAGAGGCTCTATCTCTTCCTATCATGCCTGTCATTTAACATGGGACTATAATTTCCCAACTCACCACTTATATCCTATATCCCTACTTAGGAGCTCAGCTCTCTGGAGCAAAGAAATTCATTAACAATGTGTTCTGGGTTTGTGTGGCAAGGTTTTTGTAGGGAGATGTGTGTCTGTGTGTGTGTGTGAAGGGGGAATGTGCAGAGGTTGTTACTATAAGAAAACATCAGAGGCTGTCCCCATGTCAGACACAGCCAGCTCCAAGATGGACCTGCTTCTTGCAAAAGCTGAGCCCATTAGTGATGTTGTTAGTGCCTCTGTAATAATTTGTTTGAGAAAAGAAAAAAGAAAAAAAAAACAAAACAAACCAAAAAAAACCACTGCACAATTGCAACTGTGAGAGAGGACTGGTAACATGAGAGAAACAGCCTTGCAGACACCAAGGTCAGTGGAGAAGGAGGGGAAAGAGGAGATCTGGAGATCTCAGAGCAGAGATTCCCCTGGAGTCTACAAGGAATACCATGATGACACAGGCTGACCCCTGCAGCCCATAGAAGACCACACTGGAACAGATATTCACCTCCTCACACTAAAAATTCTGGAGAAATCATGTTCTTATCAACCAAAAATATTTATCCACAATAATTAAATAATCAACAGGACCAAAAAATTCTCCAGAATGTGCTGTTGACATTGCAACACATTACAGACACTACCAGGATAGTAATTCTGACAGATTGAACAGTCACCTTTCTTTTGTGGCAGATCCATGAAATTTCAGGATGAGTAACCACTGTGCATGCTCTAAATAAAATAACTGCACATATGTGTTAATCTCACTACATATGTGTAGTGTAAAGCCACTACAAACATTTCAGGAGTATAGGATACGCTTTATTTATATAGATCCATTTGATTCCATAGAGGCACTAGACCCAGACCATAATTATTTTCCTTTTAAATATCATCTCTGCCTGTGCAGTAGGTCTGCTGCTGTTGGTATGTCTCTGCTCTGCCAGCCTTTTTGTATTACGAGACAAATTAGTTCAATATAAAATGTGCAGAAGCACACAAATCCTGCTGATTATGGCTAACAGGATTTGTCTTATTTCTTCCTAACATCCACCTTCAAATTTTACTTCTAAGATTCTTTCTTTCTATTGGTGGTTACACTGTTTGACATTAATATCTAAAATGTCTTTAAATATTATTGTTATGCAGACAACATACAGATTTATTGCTACTTTAGGCTGATAATTCCTTGACAAATCCTGTTTCTGCATTTAGATAGTGTTTGAGGGTGATTCAGCAGTGGATATATTCCAGCAAGCTGTCTCTTTACATCCTGTAGACTAAGTTATTATAATATTTCCATCTGCTTCTAAAAACTGTATGATGACTTCTGTCTTTGCCTAAAATTTAAGTAATTACCATACAACATCAAGTCTTGCAATAATTACAGTTTAGCACCTGAATCCATTTCTGGTTTTTTACACTGAAAAAGTATCAGCTACCTAGAACTACTGTGCCAAGAAGCTTCTAACAAAAGGTCAAAGGCTTCAGAACTAAGGCATTAACACAACCAATGTTATTAATATATTTTGTCTCTTTTACAAAGAGTACATATAGTGAATATGAGTGGCAAAGATAACCTTTCTATTCTTAGGGATCATCTGTTTCAAAATGGTTAATGCTCTTACTCTGTGGGATTAAATACAGCCTTGTATCTGTATTTCATCTTCTCTATTCTTTCCCTCAAATATTTTGCTGTTATTATGGACTTCACCTAATGACAGCTGATAATTTTTTCTTCTAAAAATTATGGCTAAATAGAATGAGAAATATACATTAAGTCTTTGAAGACAAGCATACAAAATTTTTAAAGTAGAGATATTTTGTTATAATAAGTAACTCTTGTTTTATGAGAGTCATTTAATAGATGTTTGAAGGAAATTCACAAATTGAGTTTGAATACTATAATATAAAATGCTTCCCTAACCAAGGGTATACTAGCTAGTAGAGAAAGATTTATCTTTCAGTTTGAGAGAGAAGCTTCATGAATTTTTAGTGGTTGGTTAGTTTAGATTAATCCAGAAATACTTTCAAGACATGGTTATTCAGTGAGACACAGCACTTTAGTCAAATATCCAGACTTGCTTTAGGAACTGTTTTGAGTTAATTCAAATATGACATTTGCTTAACTGAGATTAGAAGAGATTTGATCAGAATGCAGTGGAAAATTTAAAAGAATATTAGACATGAAGAAGATATCCAATATTGTCTAGGTGGGATTGTAATGCTTTGATGTGATCTAAACAAAAGTCAGTAGTAGAAGTAAAGACCGTGTTGTCTTTGCTATTCAATCAAGCTATATTAAAACAGAAGTGACAAAGTGCATTTTGAGAGAATTAAAAAAGACCCCATTTTTTATTAGATAATATACTTAAATATACCTAAAGATGAATGGCAATGTAATGTTTTCATTTTCTTGAAAGCTAAATGAAAAGCTTTCTCAAAAATAAATGAATCAATGAACACTGGTTCCAAATAGCCCCACAAACCCTAAAGGAAATAATCCCACTGCAAATGTGCTGAAGGTGAAGGCTGGTGAAAGTTTAGTGAGAATTATTTGGGATTTTTGTGCAGGTCTAGATTTAGATTTGAAATTTTGAAATATGTTGATTTTTAAAATAAAAAATATTAATACATATAAGATATAATTTTAAGTATTTTATTGAATTTGTTACATTAGTAAAATATATTAAATGAAAAAATATAGATATACTATATAGAAATGAGAAACTTATATACCTACTAAATCATAAAATAAATGCAAATATTGACTCCTAGTCTTCATAGAGCTGTTTCAAAAATCTTCAAGAATGAAAAAAAAAAAAACCAAACTTGGTATGGGGAATATTTCTATCATAATTTAATAAAATGTATCTTTTTCATGTAAATCAATTATTTGGGGGTTATAAAATGTGAGTTACATTAGGTTTGTCTAGAAGAATTTTGTTTGCAAGTTTACTTTAGAGTGATAGTAAGACTGATATCTCACCAACTGTTCTAGCAAAAATTCAAGAACAATGCTGAAATTATAAACCTTTAATTTCCTTAATCATTAAAAGTAAAATGTTTTATTCCATGCTGTTACAACAAATATACGTAAAATTGAAGTGCTAAAAGAATTTAAAACCATCACTTGAATTTTTTTCTCCTCTTAAGAAGTATCTGTAAATCATTTGCTCTATCATTACTCAGTGTTCCCAAAATATCTATATATCAAAAAAACCCCACTTCTTAGCATTTTTAGTTATATCTTTTCAGGCAGAAGCGCAAAGTGAGACCATGAATTTAACTATTTTAATCTGCAAGCCTTTTTCAGATCCATTTACCTGTAGGATCAATAGACTGATCTGGTAGACATGCGTACTCAATATATTCTACCAAGGGTTGCATCCTTTATTGGATGCTACAGGAGACACTTGTGTTTTAAAGAGGATCATAAAGGAGAGGCTGAACTGTCATATTAGAGCAAATATTTAGTGCAGATTTTATAGTTCAGAGAGATTTGTTGAAGTAAAGTTTCAAGAAGAGACTCCTAGAGATGGGAAGCTGCTCCTCCAAGGTCAGGTAGCAATGTGCTCATGCAGATGTCCCATATAAAAAGTCATCTTGCCTCCAGATGTTTTACAAAGCCACAGTACACCTTACTTCTGTGAACAATATAATAATACATATTTATATTCATTTGAAACACTGGTATACATACATATAAATGAATTAGAATTCATTAGTAAATTACCTAGTGTATCTTATTGGCAATTTCTATTTAGCTGACTTTTTCACTGATAACAAAATTAATTTATTTTTTAATGTATTTTATCAGCAACAATAAACTTTAAAGCCTTAAAAACCCTGATGAAACAGCATCACATTCTTCTTTACACATGGTTTCTAACATATTTCTCAAGATTTTTAAAAAAGTGTTCATTCTAAAAGATCTATAAAAGTTTATTGTCAAGTTTCTGGCCACCTATCTGTGGAAGGATATCTGAGGGCAAAATCTGAGGAAGCTGAGAGGTTATATTCACATCCTAAGACGAGTATGGAGATTACAGGGTAAAGTACAGTTGTTGCTCCCTGGCTGGAATACGGTTGGCACACTTGAGACCAATTCCATGATGATTCCCCACACCCACAACGTGCAAATGTAAGCACCTGTTTTGGGGGATGGAATGGAGAGTGGATTAGAGTGGAGATATCCAGCCCAGGCTCTGATGAAATCCTTGCAGGGATGGGAACTGAATGGTTCTTTGCAGCTGATAA
>VZSR01001299.1:1992893-2019768 GCA_013398615.1 Brachypodius melanocephalos | reverse complement strand
ATCAAGTACTAAAAAGACTGCACAAAAGAGCTCAAGGGCTTTTTTGCACTGCCTTAGCCAGTGTAAGAGTGTTCTCTGCATTGTGTTTGACTTATATTTCTTTGTTCTATGATGATTCTTATTTTTGTCATTATTAAAACCTTTTCTTTTATATAGCATGTACAGAGAAACTGTCTCACTATTATTAAGCCACTCTGGGAAGTTGCATGCCAATCCTCAGACCTGATAAACCTTCACATAACTTATTCCATTTTGGCCACATGCAAGATTTTATCAAGAAACTGCTTTTTTTTTTAAATAAAGAAGATTAAAGAGAATATACTATGCTTATAATAAATAATTTCTCCTCTTCATGGAATCAGCTTTAGAAACCAAAACAGAAGATTATCAGAAACTCTTATTGACCTCAATAGGTTTTCTGGAAACTTTTCAATGTATATGGAAACAAAAATAATAAAAATAGGATGCTAGTCACTTGAGCATCTCTCAAAAATCTTTTCCTTGAATTTTCCTCTTAGCTTGTCAGAGAACTGGATTCTGCCTTACAGGTGTGACATGTGAAAGGAAGATAAGTTTTTCAAATCTCTCCCTGTTTTAGTGTAAATATAGAGCTACAGGCTCTTAAATGACTCACAGAACATACCGTTCTTCTTGAAAGAAATATTTCAAATTATGTCTGGCAGAGAAGTTAAGAACAATTCAGGACAAAGGTGCAAAGACACTGTCTTCTAGAGAGAAAATATTACATGATAATGCAGAAATGGAAGCAAAAGCTTGAAGAGATCTTCCAGTAAATATGTAAAAGCTGTGATAATTCAAAATTTAATGTAGCCATACAGATTCTTAATTCATGTAAGTTGAAAAAACCCATAATCTTTATTATGTCATGAGACAAACATTTTTCTAGAAAAAAAATCTGAAAACCTACTTTTATTTTGTTTGCTTTTATTATGATTTTAAATAACATTTACAAACTGAGTTTGTGGGAACCAGGAAAATTAAGCAGGAAAACTTGTTCTTTGTAAATTGTAGCTAGCAAAGTACTAAAAAAAGCTTTTGAAGAAATTAGTCAGGTTTTCTCAAGATATAATTTGTTGTTGTTGTTGTTTAAATTTTGTAGGACCAGAATGATGAAACCAGAAAATCCTGAATTCTGAAGAACTGAATGCCTTCTTTGCCTCAGTCTTTGCTAGCAAGGTTAGCTTTCAATAATCCCAGATCCCAGAGATCAGAAAAAAGGGATGGAGGAAGGAAGATGTACCTTTGACATAAGACAATCAGGTCAAGGAACATTTTAGATAATCTGACATACATAAATCCATGAGATCTGATGGAATTCATCCACAAATTCTGAAAAAGCTGTAGATGTCATTCTAAGGCCACTTTCAATAATTCCTGATAAATCATGGTGACTGAGAGAAATATCCAAAGACTGGAAGAAAACAGATCTTTAGAAAGAGAAAAATAAAAGACTCAGGGAACTATGGTGTCCAAGAACCTTACCTTAATTACTGGGAAAGTGATATATGAGCTAATTTTGGAATTTTTTTTTAAGCATTAAAGAAAATTTACCAGACTGCTGCATCATCATCATCTTCTGCTGTGTCTCTGAGTGCCCAGCCACATGCCTGGTGCCACAGGTGCCTGTGCTCTTTGTTGTGCAAAATCTTGGCACCAGTTCACTCTCGCCTCAGGCTTCCAGCATTTCCTGCCATCCAGAGCTCAGCCTGCAGCTCACACTGCAGCTTGCACACCAAGCTACCTGCACTAAATATATCCCTCAACAAAGGCACATGAAAAACAAGAAAATCATCAGGAGTAGTCAGCATGAGTGCCCAAAGGGGGAGCTCATGCTTGACCAATTTGATAATTTCTTTGACCAACTCATTGGCTTGGTAGACAAAGGGCAATCTGTGAATATTGGCTACCTACACTTTGATAAGGTTTTAACACTGACACCTATGAAATCCTCACAATGAGCAGTTGATGTTTGGGCTGGATGAGCAGATGGTGAGGTGGATTGAAAACTGGCTGCATTTTCAGGCCCAGAGGGTACTATCAGGGGCACAAAGTGTAGTTGGAGCCAGTGTCTAGCAGAATACTTCAAAAGTGAGTCTATTGCTGGTTAACATCTTCATAAATGATCTGGATCACAGGACAGAGCATGGCATAAGCAAGATTGCTGACGACACACAACTGGGAGAAGTACTTGATATTCCAGAGAGTCGTGCTGCCACTCAAAGGGACCTCAACAGCCTTGAAAGAAGGTCTGAAAGGAACCTCATGAAGTTCAACAAAAAGAAATCTTGAACCTAGAGAGGAATCTCATGATGTACCAGTACATGCTAGGGTCCACCCAGATGGAAAGCAGCTTGGCAGAGAAGAGCCTGGGGATCCTGGTGGTCTCCAAGTTAAACATAAACCAGTGAAATACCCTGTGAGAGATGAAATCCTGGGCTGCATTAGGCAAATTGCTGCCAGCAGGTTGAGGGAGGTGAACCCTGCCTGCTACTCAGCCTTGGAGAGCCCTCATCTGGAGTATTTTACCAGTTCTGTGCTCTCTAGGAGTAAAAAAGACATGATCATACTGAGGGAAGTAGTGGAGAGCCACAAAGGTGATGAAAGAACTGCAGAACCTCCCCTGTGGGTAAGGACCGGCAGAGGTGGGACAGTTTTGCCTAGAGATCAGAGGACTCAGGAGGAATCTTATCAATATATATATAAATAATTGAAAAAAGATGGATCTAGACTTTTCTCAGTGGTGCCCAGTGGCAGGACAGGAAGGAGAAAATACACTGAAACACAGGAGGGTCTATCTGAAAACTGGGGAAAAATATATTCCTCTGAGGGTGACTGACCACTGGCTCAAATTTCAAATTTCCAGGGAGGTTGTGAAATCTCCACTCTCGGCAAGTGACTTAAGTAGAGGCTTGGACAAGATAACCTCCAGAGGTCCTTTCCAACCTGAACCATTCTGTGGTTTTGTGATGACTTATGAATACAAGTGGGGATCCATTTTTTTAAGAGATATAGGTTTTACTGTAAAACAGATGAGCTGTAAGGCCTCCTAAGAGTCTTTAAATGGTATGGTAAGCTACATAAATAAATGAATGATAAGACTTTTCTCCTATGAGAAGCTTCAATTGTGACTTTACTGTTTATGTATCAGATTAATATTAAAGTCATCTCTTACAGTGGTACCAGCAATTCTCAAGTGTAATCTTAGGGGACTAGTACAGAACAGTATGTCTGTAAGATTTGCTTAAGCACATGATCATTTGAAAAAGTCGTGACATGCATTTAATTGAACTGTGGCTTATTTTATTTTCAAAAATTCATTTTCAAGGTTGTCTAAATGGCTTAGAAATATGGTGTGAACATTTGCCCTGCTGATATCTAATCTTCTGAGAGAAATTCATGAATCTGGCTACTAATGATTTGAGGAGAGCTCTCCTTTCTTATCTTGTACTTGTCAAAAATGCTTGGGACAATTTCCATTTGTTTCTAAAGCCTGTCAAATGTATAATTAGATTTGAATCCCACTGCTTTAGGTGATATTTTGGCAAGCTGTTTGAAACTGTTAAGGATTGTCCTCCCTTTTTATCTTGAAAGAATGAGTACAATGTCCAAAAATTTTTATATGCTACAGGTAACATATTTTGACTGTGATAACAGTATTGCAGAAGGTGGCCGAAGAAGATGCTTAAGTATGGCTTGAAGCAGATTATATACATAAAGATGTATCTGTTAGCTGTATTGCTGATTAAATGCATAGATTACACAATTTGTCCTTCCAGTAATATGGGGCAGTAATGGCTCAGTCTTTCAAAAAAGTCTGACTGCTCCCATTAGTACCCAACAGGGGAACTGACAAACCTATACAGTGTATGCAATTACACATGACCTTTCCAGTGGATTGGGTCTGATTTTGAAAACCAATGACTTCTTCTAAATGGCAAATCTTTACTGCTACAGTGTATTAGAAATACATTTGTGCTTAGAAATACAATCTGTGATCTGAGAGTAAAGCCTGAACAGGAGTTGTATGATCACTCTCAAAACTGAGACCCCAGGATATACTCAAGATCAGCAATCCTATGAAAAAATTCATACCGAAAGCAGTGAAGATTCCAATTCTTTATATTGCTTTCTACCTCCAGGATATATGGGCTGATTCAGCTGGGGAGGAGATATGTGCAGAGCAATTTGATTGCTTTCTTACAGCTGTAAAAGACATGGAATTTGTGACATAGTCCAATTTCTTTCTGTTTGTGGTTTCCATTCTCCATTACCGTCACACTGGAGGAGGATCTAATTTAAGATATTTTGTTCCCCCTCCCTTGCAAGATTTTATGACACCCTCAGGTGTGCTGATTCAGCTGTGTGGTCTTGCTCTAAACCAGGCGAGTGTGACAAGCCATTTTAAGAGTAAAACACACTATATCTTTTTTATTTATTTCAGTGGATTATTTCAGGAAATGTAGGTTACAGTAAGGTGACATAGCAAAGGAATTGAAAAGGGATTGTAATCTTTCCTGAGGAACAAGCAACTATGGAAGCCAAAAAGGCAACAGCCTGAAAATTTGCAACTGCTGCTGCTATGTTACTAATGTAACATGATTGTTTAATCAAGATTGTTTTCATATAAAATTCGTTCTTAGAACTTTTCATGCTGTTTACACAACAGAATATACTTTTATAGTGTTCTACACTAAGAGAGGTTGTTTTTTTGTATTTCAAAGAACTAAGGAGGAAAACGTCTGGTTCTTTCAAGTCTGAACATTCTTCTTGTCTGACTAGCAATAAGTTGCAATCTAACTCTTCCTCTAATTAAAAAGAAAATGTATCACTCGTACAGAAATTCTCTTTCTAAATTGCTTTCTCAGAATTAACAAATACTGGCCCATCAAAATCATGGATACCATGTTAGTTCATATAAGCTGAAAATACGGAGCACTTTTATAGTGAACGTGTTCCTTCTTATGTTACTCAGGTCTGAGATTGCTGAGCTGTTTTCTCCCTTTCTGTTGCACAGTTTTGCTGAAGACATATATGTAGAAAAAATTCTAGTGTTGAGAGTCTGTACTTTATTCTGAGTCCTTCAGAAATTATCTTCTATTACTCTCTTTTACATATTCTTATGATACAGAAGGATTTTCTTCTGGCCTCATGTCCCCCTCTTCCCTTTAAGTAATTGAAGATTGCAATGAGGTCTCCCCAGAGCTTTCTTTTTTCCAGACTGACCAACCAGATCTCTCTCAGCCTGTCTTCAGAGCAGCTTTATCCCTCTCATCATCTTTGGGGTTTCCTCTGGACCCACTCCAACACATCCATGTCTGTTTTTTCATACTGAAGACCCCACAGCCAAACAAGTGGAATCTCATGAGAGTAGAGTAGAGGGATAGAATCACGCTGTGGTAAAAAATTTGCCTTGTAAGCTATTGTTTGAAAAGTCTCTGAGCTCCTGGGAATGTTCTTAAACACAACAGAAAATTTTATGAGAACATCATTAAGCAGTAACTGGCAAAATTATGCTAGAAGATTTAGGCAAGAACATCTGTATTGCACAGGGTATAAAACATTTCCTGAAGAAAACACACTACACAATTATCATTCATGTTTCATGCTACTTGAGAGTTGCTGAATGATTGAGGAATGTGAATCTTATAATAAAGGCAGGATAATATACATAACCATAAAAATTATCCTGAATATTCATATGTGATGAGAGCCGAACCTCGGGAAAACATTTAAAGTAATTTTCTCTGTGGTGTCAGGTTTTGGGGTTTGCAGTGTATATTCTCACTTTAAAATGTAAATTTCAAGATGTGCTAAAAGATGACAATTCTGAAGCATGAACCCAGTAAAACCAAACATTACAGAAAACCAGTATACTACAAAATAAATAGTTTAGGACACAATTGAGCCAAATTTGTATCTCAAATTATTAAACCTTTTTTTGAAAAATACATAATTTAAGATTTGTGATTTGATCTCCTGTTAGTACCCCATAGAATCCATCATTTCTTCATGATGGATAAAATGCCTCAAAAAACTCTGAGACAATACCTCAGTAGATGATCAAACAACCTGATATCACACTGGTGCAAACTCCAGTTCTCATGACATTCAAAACTATTGATTGATCCACAATGTATTCTAGAAAAAGTCTTGTTTAATACGTCTTTATGCTTTAAAAATATGTAGATAAAATTGGATTGCATTTCCTGTTTTATTAAAGATCATTCAGTGTAAATAGCAATGCAAAGGATTTTAAAAGTTATCATGTTGGACAACAATATGGACAATAAATTATGTAGTTTTATGGTAGAAGAAATCTGGTTATTCATTCTTCTGGGTCACTTGTATGCCTTATTTCATACAATGAATCTTCTAATTCAGAATAAATGCAAGGTATGATAGTGAAATGCTGATATTTTCAAAAGTGAGTTGTATCTTTCTGCTGTGAGCCAGCACATATTGCAGTTCCTTATGCTGCAAACTACCATTCAGGGATTTTCAAACCTTTGGAAACAAGGCTGATGTTTTTTGCTACAGATGGTGGAAACTGCTGTTTATAAATAGGTTCTGGAGGATCAATTAATATGTACTCAGGAAACAAGAAATAGAGGTTTATAATACAAGGTCAATGTCTCTTGTTCCCTATCGATTTTTCTTTCTATTGATTCATACCATTGATAGTGCTTTCCTTGTAACCTGTTCTCAAGATAGCCTACAGTGTCAAGATGAAAGTGCCTTTCTCTGTCCTTTTAAAACACACCAGATACATGGTCACGCCTTCACAAGAACTATGTTTCCACAGCAAGTTTTTATCATGTGTGATTTCTTTCAGGGACATAAAGATTTGATTTAGAAAAAAAATGATGATCAAAAGTTTTGATCAAAAACATAATTATCATTGCTTTAATAATATTCTACATTTTGCAAAATACCATAACGCCCTTTTAATTTTTCAAGGATATCCTCCTCAACTTTAACTCTGAATCTTTTATGTGCATTTGAAAAAGATAATAAAGATTTGAGTTTGGTTGACAAAGAAAAGTGGAATTAACACTTTATGAGATTTTTCTATCTATGTTCATATTTTTTTCAAACAATTATCTGCATTGTAGAGCTGAGTAAAACTCTGTGCACAGAATCAGAGAATGGGTTGGGTTAGGAGGGACCTGAATTACCATCAAATTCTTTCCTTGAGCAGGGACAGTTTCCACTACAATAGGTTGCTCAAAGATCCATCCAGCTTGACTTTGAACACTTCCAGGGATGGGCCAACCATAACTTCTCTGGGCAGCCTGTTCTAATGCCTCACAACCCTCACAGCACAGAATTCCTCCCTGTTATGTAAACCAAGCCTATCCTCTTTCATTTGAAGCCATTTCCCCTTGTCCTGTCACTGCCTGCTCTATGTGGAAGCATTCAAGGCCCAGTGATAGAAATATCTTGTTTTCTTATAGCTATCTAGTGTAACTTTTAGGAAGTCCACATCAAAGTAAAACATAAGAGTGTAAGACCTGGGCAGAAAGATTTACTGCAATGGGAAGTAACATGTACATTAGGAGAAGCACGAGGCTCTAAAACACAACAAGAACTGCTCTGCCAAATCATAAAAAAACCCCAAAAAAACAGAGTGAAGAACAGGCCAATGACCTTCATATTTAGAAAACATAAACATTTCATATTGCAAAAATATAAAGCTCTTTGAGAGATTTCTGATGTCTTTGATTTATCATTTTGCCATGACACACAGATATGACAGTTGTTGGAGGCAGGTAAACAACCCTAATCTTTTGAGGTGTCAGTAAAACTGACAGTATTTATAAAGAGTTCTGTCCTTTTCTTGCACTCCAACTTTGATTAAAAATTCAAGGATATTTTCAAAGCTTTGAAACAAATCTCAGAGGGAAAAGATTACAAAAGATCTCTAATTTCAAATTATTAATTTTTCATTGCTTTCTGTTTTCAGTAAACCCACTAGGTCTGAAGTCATATTACATAATTTTAACCATCTAAAAATTAGGTTTCAAATTAACTATATTTTTCCTCACACTGCCCATCAAGGAGAGAAGGAATCCACCCCAACTAAAACAAATATCTTAAATACACCATAGATAACTATTCCACTTTCCATTCTTTTATCTTATGTCTATTTTACACTCAAAATCACTGAATTTCAGGTAGATTTTTCCCTGCACCAAGAGAAGTCCCTGAAATATGTGGTTTTAAACTTGTGATATTCATGGTGTGTCAATCTATTTCCATCAAATCATCCTGAAAATTTTGTGTAGCCTTCAAATTTTTGCTTTCTTTACTTTTGTTTTTGATAATTTTGTGCTTTACAACATGACAGCTTAAATCAAGAGTTAGGAAGTTGAACTCTGACTCCATGTACTGTTACAATGAAGCTGCCCTGGAGCACAGCAGATGCCTTCTGGCAGAGCAATGCAAAAACTCCACACAGACACATCTGAGGTGCGGTGTCCAACATGCTCACACAGGCACACACAGAGTTCTCACTCTAATTGGAAGCTCCTAGATAAAGAGTCATATATTTGAGCAAACCTAATTAGTTATTGCAATTTTTTTGGAAGAATAATTTAGGGCATTGATCATGACAAATAAAGATGACTTCTTGACAACTGTGAACCTCTTGAAACAGCCCTTGTTCTTCACTGTTAGTAGTTCCAGAAGTTTTTAAGTTTAAAGGCCTCAGTCAAACCTAGAATTCATCTACATTTTAAAAATAAAGTGGCTTTACAAGTTCTATACTGTTGCATGTTTGTTTTTTAAATGTTATTAATATCAGGTCCAGAGGTAATTATTGTTCTAAATAGGCAGAGTGTATAACTTAAATGTTGCTTGCCTCAATAGTTGCAAAACAATACAAATATTCCCTTTTCTGTTTATCCAACCCCTTATTCTTTAAAGAATTTTCATCTTGGTCTTGTCTGTATTTTCCAGTTGGATGAAGAGAGCTGCAGGTAAGAGTCTTTCATTAGAGGCATGTCTGATTTAATTAATCTTTAATTATTGTGCAAAACAAATGGAAGGATAGCTTCGATCAGCAAATTCATTTGCCACATTTATCAACTAGCTGATCTTTATCACCCACCCAGATGACAGTAAATCAAATGCACACCCCTTTTCAATTCATGAAGAAAATGATTAAAGTGTCCATGAGAGTCCCTTTCCTAACTAAATCTAATTGTGTGTGAATAATCAGTTAAGCTGAGTGATGAATGTGCCATCATAGAATCTAGTTCATAAGCAAATCATATTTTGAATCATACTTGCTTTAAAAGGAAAACTTTCAACCCATGCCTTCAGGTGTTTCTTTTTCTTCCCCCTTTACTGATAGATAAATATGTGCCATATTAATTACATAATTTTGCCTTGCTTTCTCCTTCACTTTTATATCAGCTTTAGGGCTTACTTTCACTTGAGCTTTATAATTGAAACATATCCCAAACACATATATATATCTTATTAAAAATCATCTTAAGCACAAGAAGTATTACTGTATTTCACTACAAACGCTTTACTAGTCCAAACAATTTAAATCTTCCCTTGCATGTCTTTGAGTCTTAAGATCCTTTCTACTTGAATAAATATCTCTTCAACTAAAAACGAAGAAAACTGTATCATAACTGTATTTGTTTATTAAATGGTACATATTCTCCTTCAGAACACATTTCTTGACATCTGCTATTCTTAAATATTTATGAACCTTTTTTTTTTTTTTTTTTTCACCTGGACCTCTATGATACCATATTTAAGGTTTCATGAGGCTTTTGTTCATGGACAAAATTTCATTTAGGAGACATAAAATATGATTTCAAACCTTTAAGGATTTGTTCATCAGTATGTAATTAAAAAATTAGGAACTAACATGACAAATAAGCATCTAACCTTAACTGATACTACTGTGTATTTAACTTTTTTCAAGTGCGCATATATAAAACAGTATCTTTTTCCTTACTTCCCATCTTAAAAATAGTTTAAGAGAGATTTCTGTTGACCTGACACATTAAAGAGAGAATGAAAATTTTGCAATTAATTATATTTATTTAGTCATCTAAAACCAAAGAACTAACTGCTAGGGCCTCGAAATCACTGAAAAGGAAAAAACTTGAAGAGGAAAAAATATTTTATATGTTGGTTCTTTCTATATATAGAGCTGGAGGAGAGAAAATAGGAGTCACACACAGCCTTTAAAAATGTAAAATCCCAATGTACAATAGAGTCCTGGTTTTTTGTTGTTGTTGGCTTTTTTTTTTTTTTTAAATTTGTTCTGTTGTTGTTACTGTCATTATTATTAATAGTAATCATCGTTATCATCCAATAGGGGTCATCTCTTTGGAAGATGCCCTTGGTGACAATGCAGTTTTATTAACTACCACTTTCAACCATGGTAATGGTGTGTTTGGGTGAAATGTGTACTTATCTGAAACAGATTCTGTAGCTGTCAATCAAAATACGCCCATTGGATAATAGAAAATTAAGTCTTAAAGAGATTCAAGACCTTTAAGAGCTATCCTGGTTTAAATCTTCTCCATATCCTGGACTTCAGGCATATTTCAGATGACTGGAGGCCATCCACAGCCACCCTGCTGGGTCACTGATGATAGGTCTCATGTCCACATGCACAAAAGTAGACACAAATAAGGGAAATGTCTTACTGTGTCCCTAGGGCAAATTTAGTCACAAATGAAAATTCAAATATATATTCAACTGAATTAAAAAGATGCTTCATTAACTCATATTAAGGATTTGTTTATTCCCTGCAATCTGGAATCATTTAAATACAATTTGATTTGTGTGTAAGTGTGAATGTAAACACTTATTTCAAATTAAAGACTTTCAGATTTTCATTACTGAAGTATTTAATGGGACAGCTTAGCAGGCTTTTTTTAACAACTATGAAGTGATCTCATGAAATTATTAAGCAAGTGCTTGAATTATGCCAACTTTCAAATCTAACTGAAAAGCAGATGTTTTATTGGAAAACATAATGCTTCATGAGAGCAATTTCTAGCCACATAGTCACAAATTGAGACCTAATGACAGTTTAGAGGCTAAGGACATTTGGATACCAAAACACTTTAGTCACAGATTTATGCAATTTTACAAATTATACGATTCCCTAGTTTGCAGGAGAGAAGTAGGAGGAATCACTGTGATGTATGCAGTCCTGGACAGGTCATGTTTTTTCCTGACCTCTCTTCTGCTCCCTGGGTTCTCTAGAGGTAGCAGAGAAGATCCTGGCTCCCAGTCACCTGCCCACAGAGTCTGTCAGAAACTCTGAGTACCCCTGACACACTGAATTTTCAGGAATTATAGCATTGAATAGGAAAAACCTTGTTAGTGAGTAGATCATTCAAATTATGATTTCTTTTTCTTGTTTGCTGTTGACGTTTTTTGACACTCACAATCTGTTCCAAATACATCTGATCACATTTGCACTTGTTAATGATCAAAACGTTGTTTGCATCGTTTCATTATTTATTTTACCGAACACACCAAAACTACTTTTTTGCTTGAGGCATCTGCCTGATGATATTTTATCTACTGTTATGAAAGCAAAACTTTTGCAACCTGTCCTAGCAATGCCTGCCTTGCTAATTGCTACAAATATTGGTGTGCCTCCCTTCTGCAGAAACGTAGCAGATGATGTCCTTCCAACAGCCATGACCCTGTTCAAAAGATACAAATGGATGAGTCACTTTTGTTTTCAACCTTAAGGAAACATATATATATGTGTGTGTCTGTTCTCAACAGAGGGTGAAAATGGAATTAATTTGTTGGCTTCTCAAAAGTAGAATGAGACTTTCACAAAAGATAGATGGATTTCATATGAACAGACAGGGAAAACCAAATAGTTCTTATGAGGATCCGTCACAAGTATTTTGAGAGAAATATCCTTAAAATGATGCACAAATTAACAAGTGCTTTGTGATACCATGAAGACCATCTGAATGTAGCAGAGATTCCCAAAAATTGCAAAAAACTCCCATATTTCAATCATCATCTTTCTCTTAAATCAGAGTATTTGGAAGAGGGGATGTATGTAGAGTATCAGTTCTTTTCAATATAATCTGGGTCACTGAGATCAAAATCTTTCTTTCTCTGAAGAGGAAGATTGTGTTTGCTTTTCCCACAACAGATAAAGGTTCAAACTTTCCTAACAGAAAAAGTAGTTACTCAACAAGGAGTTGGGTGCTTGGGTAAGCTGCAATAAGATTAATAGTGAGTCGCCTACAGAAAACCAGGAAATGGATCTCCCCTATGGCCCCTTTCCTGAGTGTTGTTTTCAAGGAAAGGAGAGCACTCACTTGTTCTTTCACCCTTGTCTGAATAAAAGAAAGGACCCGAGCTCAGCTGGAGAAATATCTCATTCAGATGCAGTCCTGACCTGTGCTGTTTCAATTACAAAACTTAATGTAGGGTTGTGTTGAACCGTAGTTCTTGTACAAGTTCTTTTCTTTTCTCCCTTTTCTTTTTTTTAAATTGGTCACAGGAAAAGGTAATGCACACTTTAAAGCATACAGACAGAATTCTATAAATATAGGAGAAATTATGAATTCCATGACAAAATAAAATAAAATTTAAATAAAAATAAAAATAATAAAAAAACATGTTGCTGGGAGCAAAATTTTATCTGTATCTCTTGGCATACAAAACAAATACAGTTACAAGCTTACAGCAGGCACTCAAAGGTTATGATCTACAGCGACATGTTCATACAGGCACTTTGCAAATGTTGACACTACAGTTTCTGATTAGCAACCAGATATCAGTCTCTGCCGGGAAGCATTGCTTTACTGTATTGCTTTCATGCAATAACAATGAGCTGAAATAGCCACTGTGAGTCAAACTCAGGCAGCTGTATCTGTGCTTTCACTCATCCTGTTGCATTATGTCACAGAGCTGGATGGGGGTAGGAGGGTTGGATGAGTTAAATACCCCCATAAAACAATTTGGGGTGTCTTCCGTTTGGAGATGGCTATTTAACTCAAATGGATCATGGGCAGAGAGTGACCTCAAATCTATATCACAGGATGAGTAAGTGAGTCTGTAAAAAGTTATGTGACCATATTCAGATATCAAAGTGTTTAAAATGTTTTACACATAATAAAATATTAGTTTCATATAGTCATGCATGTAACCTATATGACTGGGGTAAAAAAATATCAGAAGTGTAACTAGAGGACTAACTTTGATTTCTTTTAATGGTGAATTATGTTCAAATACCATTAAAGAATATGTTTGATACCTCTGCACCCACAGTTTCTGAAAAATAATATGTCGTTTTCATAGATGACTGTTAAGTGCAAAGGACGCTTTCATGATGATGAAAACCACTTAAACAAGTTCTTCAAAGCAAATGGTGAGCTATAGATATTGAAGATGATTGTGTCGAAATTTACGTAGGGATATCTCTTTATTTGTGAATTACTGTATTGGTGCAATTAAAAAAAATATAAGCAGTATATGACTGATGTTTCCATATCATTCCTCTTCATTAGTTTTGCACAAATGTTGCAATCACATAAGGAGAGGCACAGAAAAATTATGCTTGGTGAATGCAAAGCTGCCAGAAACTAGGCATTATTTTCTTCAGAGAGATCCTTCAGATTGACATTCTTAGTGTGGCTGCTCCCTCACTTCCACCCTCAACTTCTTCAGGACTGGGGAAGAAAATAGCAAGAGCAAAAGCAATAACGTTCATGACCAAAGATAAGAAAGGTTCAATAAATGGAAGACTGAGGGCAGAAAAAAAACAAACAAACATACAACAACAATTACTCCCCATCTCAGATGGCAGATCAATGCCCAGCCAAACTCTGAGCAACAACTGTCCTGGAAGATGGTTATTATGATTGTGCAGGGCATCATACCATATGGAGCCTGCCTTTGGTCAGTTCGGGTTAGTTGTCTCAGCTCTTTCCCCTCCCATAATCTTTCCTACACATAGCCTGATTGCTGAAGGAGCAGAGTGAGCAGAATGAGAAAAAGGCTTTTCATCAAGCACCATTCAGCCATAGGGAAAACACAGGCATGTTATAAACACTGGTTTACTTGCAAATCCAATGTTATGTAGAAAGTTGACTACCTTCCAACCAGAACCACTACAGTCACAATATGGTGAAATACCTTTTTGTAAAAAACAGCTTATGCATATCACCATTAGCAATTAAATCAGTGAGAAGTTGGGGGGTGGAGGTGAGTATGAGGTTGGGATTTTTTTTGTTTTGTTTTGTTCTATGAAAGACAAGAAACAAGTGGTACATTCTACTAGCCAACATTAAAGATCATTCCATTCAAATTGTCAGGATTGTTGATTCATCATAATGGTTCTGTCAGATTATATCAACCAAAATTGCTCTTGAAGACAGGTACAGTAACGGAGTGATGTTGCTAAATAAATTATCTACTCTAGAAATAAATAATCAAATATGAAAAGCTTCTTGACATGCTCTTTGACAGTAAAGAAAATATTATGTGATGATTACACTCCAATTCAATAGCAGCAGAAAACTGATCTATAAAATATTTAACAAACCAATCTGAGTGAAATATTCCCAATCTCACTGGTCTATGTGAAAAACTGAATTACTGCCTCTTCAAATTAATCAGAAATACTTTGCTATGCTCTTTAAAATGGAAGGTCACTTTAAAGATGACAAGCAAGAGTTCTTTCTATTTGGGCAAATATTTGAACTTACTACTTTGTTGTGTTTATATAAAACTGTGTGCATTGTCCTTGTGTAAGTACTTTTCTCTGTGACCTTTTCAAGCAAATAGCAAATAAATCTTTCCTTAGCTTTAAAGTGGCTGTCATAACAACACCACAGGGCTCTAGGCATGCTAACAATTCCAAAACAGTCTAATCAATTTCAAAACATTTTTCTTTGAAATTAATAGGTGTTGGTATGAAATGACTAATCAGCTTTAATAGTTACAGTTTGGGCATTTTCCTATCTTTCCCTGTTACATTTCAATATAGTTTCATAAATAAGAAAGTAGTATCAGTTTGTATTAAGATGGGATTAAAGTGAACAGTTGCATTAAGGAAAAGACTCATGCTGATATTGTAACATTTTCTGCAAGATTTGTTTTGTTGTTTTGTTTGGGGTTTTTTTTTTTGTTTTTTTTTTTCTCTTAAACTGATTAGGAATTATGTCATTGCAGTAAATTAAAGCAGACTTCCCATCAGAGTAGTGCCTAGGTAAGAATGCAATCTCAGTTTTAAAGTCATTATCTTTAAAAGAAAGGTTCATATGATTTTTACTGCAGTCAGGATTTCCAACTCAATGCAGCATCTCGAATTCAGGCTGCATGCTTTCTCTGCTCTGGCCCAATTAAGGTTTATGCTCAGGTTCAGGGGTCCTGGTGATATGTTGTCTTGAACTTGGAGAAAATCAGGTTTGAAGCACTTAGGCAGGCAATGAGAGACAGAATAGAGGGGAAAAAATATGTCATAATGGTAATTTCTCTAAGCAAATTTAAATCTTAAACAAAAAGTTGTTTTCTTCTGTGTCTTTGTAGAACATTCACATCTGAGTCATGCTTCAGGACTGTTCCTTAACTTAAAGAAAATTTACCCAAAAAATGAGTCCTCCTCCTGACTTAATTTTGATCAGAAAAGTCTGGGGAAATAACTAATGATAGGATACTATCTATACTGTAACACGTATGGTAGGATTAACTGATATTGTCTTCATGTATATGTGTGTGCACGTGTGACTCAATCAGTAAATCTAAAGCATGTATTTAAAATTAACTACTTGTTCTGAAAAGAAAAATGAAGTCAAGAAAACCAACTCTGTTGAATCCAATCATACTGATTGTCAATAATCTGACTTATTTATGATTTGATTTTTGAGGTTGTCATGTGTACATCCAGGAGGTGGAGTTGAAGATCCTTGTGGGTCTCTTCAAACTCAGGATATGATTCTGTGTATAAGTCTATGATTATAATTCTGATCTAATTCAGGATGCAACATAGCTAACCCATGAACAGCACCATGTGTCTAAGAATAAAATGATAAAATAAAATAGAACCAATCAACTCTTTTGATATTCCTTGGTGTCAGCTTCACATCCCTTAAAAGACCTGGTATGAGGATTTCTGCCTGATGTACATTCGGTACAGACCAGTCAAAGAAACCACAATGAAATACTTGGAATCCAAACAGATTAGTTTATCTTCAGGTTGAAAGCAGTGCAAAAGAGCTGTACATAAAAAAAAGGTATGCATTGCAAGCATTTATTTACATCATAATATAAACTCTATTATGCACCATTAGTTACTAAACAGAATATGCATAAAGAACTTAAATTATAGTCCATTCTCATCAGAACATTATTGGGCAAAAGCTAAAGCTTGTTGTGATGTACCAGGGCACTGTAAGGGCTGGTGTCTCTCATGGGCCAGGTACCTGGGGCGAAGGGACCTTGCAATAGGACATCAGGACAGGGCTCCATGGCTGATCCCACTGTCAAAAGCCAAAGCCAGTGGGACGGACCTTGGCTGAGAGTCCTCTCTTCCTGCTTCCAGCCAAGGCACAGAGCAATCCAGGAGCCAGCTGGGGGGAATTGGCCATCTCCCTGGGGATGGAGATGGGCCAAGGATTGATTCAGCATTGGTACAGGATTGTCCTGTTAGGGCATTGCTGGGACAGGGTCTGAGAGCTCCAGAGGGAGGAAAAGAGGTCCTGGGCCATGGGCAAGAGACAATGCAGGAGGCTCTGAAGCGTCACTTTCTTTGGTGGTGATTAAGACAAATCTCAGTCTTGATCCCGCCCACATCATTATTCCCAAGCTGGGAAACATGATAAGTCTTTCACTGTAAAAGAAGTACATTAGTAAAAACTAGGGAACCAGTTAGGATAAGGAAATTTATCAGAGGCTGTTTAGCTGAAATTGGAATGCCAATGTTTTGTACTGAAAAAGGGGTCAGAGGAGCTTTGGAAAAGCATCTTGTATTCCCAGGAAGTCAGAACATGAGAAGCCAAATTACTATGACTACTTCTAATGATGACCTAAATGGTCAGCAACCTGGCAAAGAATGAAAATTGATCCTATATGTAAGAAGTTATATCACAAATTATGTGGTTTAGGTTGTTTTAAACCGAGGAAAATGTCCCTCGTATTTTGTAAACCAATTCTTCCTTCCTTGATGGAATTCTGTGATGTTGAGCATTAACTGAAGATCACTTCAGTGGACAATAGGTCTGATTCTCTAGTGCATTGTTCCTTCTGCAGCTAGTAATCTGCAATTTTGCATTTAATTTGCAAAAGCAAAGTGTTCCTAATCTGCTTTTTCAGATGTGATTGCAAGAGTAGAATATCAGAGCTGGGGTTTTTTTTGTCTTTTCTTCATTAATAGGACAGTATGATTCTGAACTTAATCTGTGGAAATGTAAATGTTGACCTGATTTTCTATTAAAATAGTTTTCATACCCCTGGAATGGAGTTAATCCTGGAAAAAATGTGGAACAAATGTAGCTCTCCAAACCACCTTAATTATATTTTGACCTATGTTTACTATATTGGGATTTTCTAACATGGAGAAAAACATGTTCCTTTTCATAATTTTGAGTAGTGTTAATTCAAATATGCTGAGTTAAATGGATTTGTTCTTTAAGCTGTTAAATATCACAAGTAAAAATGAGGCTGTTAGGAATACATTTCCAGCAGGCTGGGTATTATTTAGCAATAAATATTTCAAAGCTAGTAAATCATCCTTCTGTAATTTGTAGCCCTGATAGTGATCTCACTTTAGACTTCTTCACATACTTTTTCCATATCATTAACCACAACCAGAAGTCAGATTTTCACAGCAACTGAACCAATGCTCAGAAAATGTCTGTGATCGACCTTAGTTTTAACAAATGTGTCACTTCAAAATACTTTGGCTATGTTTAATGCCTTCTGTTTTTAAAAGAATTCAATAAACCTCTCTGCAGATTATTGTGGAGGGGAAGAAACACAAGAGCACCACTTCATGTCCAAATAAATCAAATCCATTTTGCAAATGAACTTATAATATGAAGATAGGAAACATATGATGGTAGAGTTCAAACTCAACAACATTAGGATAGGAAGCTGTGTGGAATGATCCATAGATTTTACAGCCCAGATGACATAGAAGAATTCTGCACTGTAATAAAGAGAGAACAAAACTACATAGAGTCCAAATCAGCCTAACAGAAAGAATAAAACTTCTGTCAGACAAAAAGGAGTCTCACATCTTATGTTAGTCATATTCCACATGAACCAGTAGCTTTTTGAGGAGACATTTCTCTATTGATATAGAAATTTGTTGTCCACTTCTCAGGTCCAAATGCTTAAAAATCATTCCTTCCTAAGGAAGGAAGCCTAAGGAAGATCCTTAGTTAAAGTGGTAAAGGAACATGACAATAATGAGATTTTCTATATCCCACTTGAACATCATCCCATCTGTAAAGTAAAATATTCTTTAATGTAAAAAATACAGCGAAAAAATTGTACTATAATCACAGTTCGGTAGAACAGTTAAACAAAAAGCTATAATCAAATTTCATTGAAACAGTTTGAATGCATTACAATATCCTGAAAATCTTAGTGAGAAGGATGGAAAAATGCCTTCTTCTGGCTTGAAGATGACAAATCAGTTAGATAACTGGGACTCCTACATACACTTTATTTCTCAACTCTTCATATCTGCAATGCAAGTTAAAGTGTAATCCTTCAAAAGTACAAAACTCCCATCTTTTTGACTATTTTTTTTTTTTTTTTTGTGTAGGGCTATTTGTTATTTTAGTAATTTTTATACCCACCAATCTTAGTAGCTACCAAAACCAGACAAGGCTGTACATTATTAACCTGAGCCAAATACAGGAAAATATTTAGACAGTATTCTGTGAAATGTTCTGTTCTCTTCAAAGACCAAATATTTAAACTCTTATAGTGTTTAAACTGGTGTTAACTGGAAAAAAATTGACTGTTGCAGGTACCAGGATATGAGGGAGCTGACAGGCTCTGCAGCCTCTTCCCTCCCCTCCTAGGAGTTTGTCTGTGTTCAAAGTCAACTCTGATTTTGCTCACCTGTATAATAAGGGATCAGACTGCTGTGAAAATGTAAGCTATGAGAATTTGAAGAGAGAGCCTTGCCTATGGTCTCTTTCCTCTTTTCTTGAAAGCTGTATTAAACTCCGGCCCTTGATCTGTGTCCATGTGAGAGTTTTGTGGCAGCTCTGCCTATACCTGGGATTGCACCCCACTGTCCCTGGCCTGGCCTCACTGCCCTGGCTCCTTGGCCCTGTGCCAGAGCTGAGTTGTCACTGAGGATGTGGCTGGCAGTCACAGGTCTGACCCTGGTCACTGCCACCAGTCCTCTTCTTGCCTGTGTGCTCTGTAACGGTCTCACAGTGGCAGAGCTGCTGCCCTGCCCTGCCTGCCTGCTGCAAATCCAGTTCCTGGCTCCCTGCACCATGCACATCAGTACAGGCTTGCTGTCACCTGGCAGTGAAAAGCTCATCTGATGGATTCATGGTTTTGTAGAACGCTGAATTTATTTTAAAACAAGGTATGAAATGATATTTTCCCTTTCTTTTTGATCTTGGGACTGACACAAAAATGACCTGTACTGTACACTTAAAGCTCCTATATGTCAAAATAGCTGGCAAATTTTCCCACATTCTCTTACAGTTCTGTGACATCTCAGTTACATTATGTCTTAGTATATTCCTCCTTTTCTATTTTGTTCATTTGAAAGTAAAATAAATAGTGCTTCATATATACCGTGCTTGCCTAGCTTTTGGGAATACATATTTGATCTTGCTTGAGATATCAAATATAGCAGGACCTTGAGAGACAGGGTTAGATTTAAATCAGTATTTTAATTCTGTAACATCTATTTATTCCTATTCCTATTTACAGGTCATTGGAAAATTGCTAAAACCCCATATTTTTCTCCATCAGACAAAAAATTTAAATCCCTCAGTAAATCCCCTAGTATAGACTGGATTTTCTTCAACAAATATATTATTTCAGACATAGAAAATTTCCAGTTAAAATTAAAGAGCATAAGAAAAGAGCTACACAGGACAGTCTTGGCTGCAAACCCACCTGATGATCCCAGGATACCTCCCTCAGAGGTTCTCTTTTATATTACAGCTTTGTGCCTAATTCATCAGTAATCTCTTCAGTATTTCATCTTGCTGGCAATTTATGTGTATATAAAACTAGACATGTATTTGGCCACTATAAGACTAAACTCAGAATTAAATAACTTTCCCACATGTAGGGTATAAAAAACTTGGCTAATCCAGTTTGTATTTCTTTATTCACATAAAGAAGCACAGCTCTAAAAAGACTAAATGAGACTGTTATATTTGCCACGCTGTTATCTACCACTTTGGGGAAGTGAAATGTTGTCTTGCTTCACATGAAATGACCCAAAATCTCATAGCCTATTCCCTAATTCTAACACCTTCTTTTGCCTAGTGCCTTGTCTTTTTTTAAGGTTTAATTTTATTTGGTGGGGAGGAGGAGGAGTTTTTGGCTCTGGTTTAGGAATTTTTTTCAGTGAAGAATACAGTGACTTAAAATACGTGTGTCAGGTTAAGTGTTTAGAACAAAACAACCAACACCATAATTTAAAGTAGCAAATAAATTAGCTAAAATAATTATGAGTTATATATAACTTTAGAATGGCATAGATTTTGCTGACCTAAATGTCCATCCAAAAGTTAAATCATTAGTTAAACTTGGTTTTCTTTGACCTCATAGTTCCTACAAAAATGTAGCCTGAAAATGGAGCAAATTTAACTTTTTGCAGGGATCAGGAAAATGAAGCAAATGTAACCTTTAGTGTTGAACCTAAAAAGCAGAAATATTCATCTAGACCTGCCTCATAGGAATCCTCTTTTGTTGAACTTGATGTAGTTCTATGGAATTCAGATCACATGCATCTCAGTGTCTAAACCTTTAGAGACATCACAATATTTCCACTGGTGTATTACACCAGGCAGTAATATTTGCAGCTATGGTTTGTTTGCCTGGGTTTTTTTTTTTTTTTTTTTTGCTTCTTTCATCTATACTTCCTCTGTTTTCTGTGACTTTTGGGCTGTTATTTTCATTCTTTTGTGGTATAATTTTGACAAAGTTTCCATGTCCTGGGAATATATTCTGTGAAAAATTTTCATGATGTTATACAAAAAATGGCCAGAGTTTTGTATAATTTGAATGGTAAATTTATTAAGATTAGAAATAAAAGTTGACTTGAATAAATGTGCAATATTTATTGCATATATATATATATATACTGTATCTGATTCCTCTCATTGTGAAACAGAAAGTTTTTGTTTTACTTTCATGAGAAAAAAGAACAACATTGTGTAAGGTGCATGTTCATTTGTCTCTCCATTTATTTCTAGTGCAGAAGACTCTAACACCTCTTAATTAGAATTGCATTCACCTGGATATATTTATACTTATTCATTTACCATCAAAATATACAGTATATATTTTCTTAAAAACGTGCACTTAATGGCAAGAATGTAGTAGTGACCAAGTACCTTCCAGGACTGTACACATCTGTGCCAGCCATGCATCTGCTCTGTAATCTAAGTCCTTTCATAGAATATGTTCTATGTGTTAGTCAAACATTAGTACCAAGGGTTAATCGATTAATTTAATAATTTTATTTTTAAATTTTATGATTTTTGAGTCTTAACACTTCCCTCACATTAAGCTCAAATGTGACAACATATGAATATCTCACCTACTGACGTATGCACATACACAAATCCATGCACATTTATCTATGTGTATGCATATATGTGTGTATATATTCCTATATAGACATTTCACATTTGTAAGAGGTCTCTTCCCCAAGTCACTCTTAGTCTTCCTAAAATTCTTTTCAAGCTGTGATCTATGTTCAGTCCTCTTATGAGGAAAAGAATACTTAGTTGGTTTTTTTTTTTTTCACCATACTGTATCTTTTAGCTCTTGAGGCTCATTATCTTTCCACAAAACTTTCTACATGCCTCAAAATTTCCTTCAAGATGGAAACACAGAGCAAGTATCGAGATCGTTTAATTTTTTTTCAATTTCAGAATGACCATAGAAAGGGATTTTTAACTATATTAATTTGAATTCTCTTCCTACGTAAGAAACAATGAATGAACCAGTTCTTCATTTCTTAGTTTGCTTTTAGATGTAATATAATGATTTTTAAAAACACATTCTGAACAGAGCTTTAATCCAGTTAAAATATTGACGAGAGATGGAGACAGGATCATGTGTCAGATACTTTTATAAAAATGTTTATAATATATAGTAAGCAATGATTAAATAAAATCATATTCTCCATTGATGCATTTTAGGTTTGGGATTTTCTTCCTTGTTTCTGTTTTATGGCATGCTATTAAAAAACTTCAAAAATTCTGAGTGCTGAAGAATATTAATTCCTTGTTATCCTGCCCCTAGCTGTGTTTTTAGCACAGTTTTAGGTATATTTATTTGCCATGAGTTGTTGGGCATTGTAAGATATATATTGCATGACTATTTATTAAATAATGACACTTATATTGAATTTTTAGAATAATAATTCACTGACTGTGATTGTTGTCAACATGTGCATGACCATTCTTGGAAAAAGAAACAGATGAGAGTTGCATTTTAGAGTTTATTTTGCTTTGGTTGTGATTTTTACGTGTTCATGGTCTTTAATGAGATTTACATGGCCTTTAAGAGAATATAGGCCAAGTATGTCCTGTGCAAAAATAGTTAGATTTATGGTTAATAAGCAATATAGTTTAATTTACATTATGCATAGAAAATACTAATGATGAATGAACTACAAATTATTCCAGTTTTTTTAGAAAAATAGTAAGATATCATCTAAGCTCCAGTGCAGATATTGTCTATGCTCCTTATGGTATTCTTTGGATGGGTGTACTGTGCTTATTAATTATTTTTAATATTTTAATGTTTTTAAATTATGACCTAGTAAATGTTGTCACTACAAAATTGCAGGGAGCCTAGCAAGTTTTGGATGATTTGAGTATTTTTAAGAAAACAAATAGTTTTTTCTTTAATTAATTTTCTCATTTACTTCTTTAGAAGAGCTAAATACACCAGATGAATACTTACAGATTATTTAGGAAGTGTCTGTTCCATGTAAATAGTAGACAGCTTATTTAGCAAGTTCTACCAGAGTCATCCTTAATTGCTTTCCTGTAAGAAGATAATTTATTAAAATATTATTGTTTTCCATTCAGTTTCTATTCTGTGTGCATGGGGAAAATGAAACTTGTTGTAAGGGAAGGAGGTTTTTCTTTAGTTTTTAATTCGTCACTTGTCATCTTGGTTGCTATGCTGGAAATTCGAGTTGTGTAACAATTGAGACATAAATGGAATATTTATAATTAAACAAGCACATTAAAAAAGAAGAAATAATCAAATACTCTAAGCTTGACAATAGAGAAATACATATTCTACAATCCAAAGTTAAAAGATTTTTACTGATTACAATTTTAGATATTTTTGTCAACACCTATGGAATGAAATATTTGATTAATCATTTTCTGAAGCATAAAGTAAGAAATTTCTTATATATTTGAATTATTTATATTCCTCTGTTTTCTCTTTTTTATTTTTTTCCTAGTACTAAATGTATAAATATGGGTTGACTGCAAATTAAATTATTTTACTAGAACAAGTTAACAAATTCTTATTAGGTAAAATAAGCATTAAATTTATTGCATCAGTAAATACAGTAAGTAAAAAGCAGTCTTGAAAATATTTAAAGAGAAATGCTTTCTTCTTCCTCTTCTTTTATTTAAGTCATTATTATTTTTTATTTTTAATTTTAAGTATCTGATGGTTCCAAATTAACTTTTAAAAGAAAGTGAAGGCTGAAAAATAGGACTCATAACTCATTTTGTCAAGCTGATAAAAAATATACTTATAAATGAAAAGAAACAGCAATAAATTATTACTTTTTTGATTGATGGATTGCATTATGTTGTTCAGATACAGTAGTGCATAAAATAAATCTTACTTTAATAACTGCTCTGTTGGATATTATTATAAATTTTCTAATTAGATGTATATACATGGCTTTTACTACCAGAAGTGTGATTAACTCTTAACATACTGAGAAAATATATTATCTATATATACTTTGAGATGTCATGAAATGCAAACCATGATTAACTAAACTTTTTGACAAATTAAAAGTTTTGTTTATACTTTTTACATTGTATGTAATTTTTACAGCAATCAAGGTGAAGCGTTAAAATGCAACCACCTGATATTTTGTATATATTTATGTTCAAAATGACAATGTCAAAATCCAGTTAAAAACTTCATTGAAATGGTTTTTTTATATATTGCTGCTCCCTGGCTCAGTAAGAGGATGCATTTTAATTTTTTTTAATGGTTCCTAAATTTAAAGTTCATCACTTAAAGAAACTTTAAAAAAAAACCCCTTGAAATCATCACCCTTATTTTATTTAACAAGCTCACAAAAATTATTGGTGCTGCAGAGTTTTGGTGTAAAGATGAAGATCTATTGTGTTTTACAGCTGGATGTGATGTGATAGCTCTGATCAAGCCATCTACCATCAAGTCTGCTGGGAGCAGTCTTTTGCATAAAATGTAAGACAAGTGTAAAATTGTAACTCCAGCATTATTTGCCATAGAATTAACATGGATAACTATGCACTTTAGTGTCACTACTAACCCAGATCACTCATTTCACATTAAGTTAGGCTGAATTTGAAATCAGAGCTGGGAACAGTTTTTTGCCATTTAAGATATGTATTTTTTAAAAATTACTCTTATTGAAAGCCTTGTTATAATAATGGTTTATCAAATTTATCTGATAAATGTAATTAATGCCATATTTTATTATTATTTTAAAGCAAAGCTCAGCAAATAAATTCTATTATTAGAAATTACTTTGCCTTGCTTACAGAACTAATTTATCCATTTCTTTACTCCCAATTTCTTACAGTACTGATTGTAAAAATTTTGCAATTGTCAAAAAAAAAATTTGGTTTCAGTTTTGGTTTATAACATAAATATATTATGATTTCTATGCCTCAGAAATATAACTGATCTGAGACATTTGGGAAAAAAGACAGAACAAAAATATTTTAGAAATCAGGAAATAAAGTGGGATTTTTTGCAAGTATAGTCCCAAAAAGAAATATTAAAAAGAATATTTTATACTTTCTTATTTTTTTCTTCCAGTAGCCTCAATTTTTTTTTTAGAAAATATTAATTATCTTTAGATTCTACCCCGTGGCACAGTGGTAAAATAGAGTCACCTCAGTGTGTTATGTTTCCATACCTGTGCATGATCTTGAATGCTAATTCTGAGTTATACATATTTTATGGAGTCTTATGGATAGATACATCTGCCACTTAAGTTCCTTCTCTCTCTAAACATAAAAAAAAAAAATAGATTATTCCCAAAAAGCCTTTTGATAAATTTAAAAATTTTGGCATTTCTTTCTAATGGCCTTGACAGAACTTTACAAAATATGATGGCAGTACAGTGATGAGATCTCAGATTAATGCCCTACCTGCTGAAAAGACCCAGGATTTTAAGCTAAACACAGGTAAGAGCAGTATGGCACATGCTCTTTTCTGCAAGCATTTCTGATTGACAAGGGAAAAACCACCCGTACAGCCCTGATATAAACAGATGTAGTGTGCAGTTCTAAGACAAAAGGTGTTTGTCTGCTGACAGCTTTTGTAGTACTTTCTCTAATTCTTTAATACAGCTTATATGGGGATAAATAGAATTTATTAGCTTCCACAAAGAAGTGAAAAATTTGAAAGAAAAGACTCTAGAGCTACAATGAGATCAAGACAGGCAGCAGAAATGACAGGGGAGAGTGATGGGAAAGGGGAAGTTTTGCTAGAAGGGTTTGAGAAAGCGTGAAACAGGAAAAGGCTGCAAAGAGAAAAGATGATAAGAAAAGAGAGTGTGCATCAGGGTGATGGGTGAGAGAAAAGAAATTTGAGTGAAAGAGCTTGCTTAAAGACAAAATAAAAGACAATCTGCACTTCTATCAGAACAACACCATGCAGCACTGCAGGCTTGGGGAAAAGTAGCTGGAAATCAGCCCAGCAGAAAAGTTCATGGAGGTGCTGATCAACAGCAGTAGAGCATGAGTCAGTGTGTGCTCAGGTAGCCAAGAAGGTCAATGCTGTCCTGTACTGCATCAGCAATAACATGGCCAATAGGACCAAGGAAGACATTGTCCCCCTGTTCTTGGCATTGTTGAGGCCACACCTCAAATCCTGTGCTTGGTTTTGGACTGCTTCACAATAAAAAAGATATTGAGGTGCTGGAGCACATCTGGAAGTTGGTGAAGGGTCTGGAACACAAGTCTGATGAGGTGCAGCTGAGGGAACTGGAGATGTTTAGCCTGAGGAAAAGGAGGCTCGGGAGAGACCTTCCCATCCTCTGCAATTCCCTGAAAGGAGGTTTTAGCCAGGTGAGGGTTGGTCTCTTCTCCCATGCAGCTGTCAGCAGGACAAGAGGACATAGCCTCAAACTGTGCCAGGTGAAGTTTAGATTGGACATCAGGAAGAATTTTTTTCACTGAAAAGGTGGTGAAGCACTGGAAGAAACTGCCCAAGGAGGTGGTGGTGTCATCATCCCCACAGGTGTTCAAGAAATGACTAGACACAGCACTTTAGTGCCATGGTCAAATTGACAAAGTGGTAATCAGTCAAAGATTGGACTAGGTGATCTTGGGGGTCTTTTCCAACCTTAATGATTCGGGGACTCTGGGATTTTCTGGGATTCTTTCTTTAGTCACTAATCTCTTGTCATATCCTA
>VZSR01001299.1:1972137-1992706 GCA_013398615.1 Brachypodius melanocephalos | reverse complement strand
CCCCACCCTTTTTTTTTTTTTTTTTTTTGGTTACAGTAATTGCTGTCTGAGCCTCAAAGGCTAAAAATCGTTATTCATCTCATGCATGAAGAATTTTAGTTTGATTGATGACAGCTATGGAACCTTTCCTTAGTCACTAAGCTGCACTAATTTGCAAGCTAAAACAATATTAGCAAATTGTTAATGATCCATGAAACTGCAGCAGCAGCCTTAAATGTTATGCTCAGAACTTTCTTACAACTAAAGCAGCTTACCTAAATTCCCACAATGGACACAAAATGAGATGACATTTACAAAACAACAACAGTAGCAACCAAAATAATAATTGCGAAAGTGACAGGCTTGGCTAATGTAGTACATTATTGTGAATAATTTGTATTGAGGGCATGTGAACAATTAACATTAAAACCCAGACCTAGTTTGTAGCAGTTTGGATTTAATTTTCACATTGAGCTAAAGCTGGTGCACACATTTCCTGTCTGCACTTAATGGCTGCAATTTTCCTCTATTTCTATCACTGTGTGGCTGGCTTTTAAAATGAACTGTAAATCTTAAAAAAATAAAACAGAGTTAATTTTGAAAATAACCTCTGAGTATTACTTTACATATTGAAAGAAGAGGATACTTTTTTTCCCTGCATGGAACCCAAAATGCTGTTTGATGATTTATTTTTGAAGTGTTTCGAGAAATTCTATTGAATGAGCAATATTCAAGCTGTTTCATGTTATTAGAGCATGTGGTAGGCTACTTCCCAGTCAACATGTCAGTGTACGACAAAACATACTTTATTTTCAGCTGTGTATTTACCATCAACAAAAAGAGACTGATAAAGCAATATGACCTTGTTTAGCGCCTGAGTGACACATAACAGCTAGCTAGGAAGAGTTTAAACAAAAGCATTGCTCCTTCTCAGGTCACATGAAGTTTGTGTGTGCATGTGAATGTGTGTAAAGTGATTTATAAAGTATATTATTAGTGTGTCCCATGTGGAAAAATTTAAGCTTTATATTAAAAAAAATGTGGTTCAATGTCGAATCATTCTGAAACACAGGAAAATATATTTATCTAATATATAGAAAAGAAAATAAACTATTCTAGAGAAAGAAAAACACATATATCTCTGGATATCTTCAAATAATTAAGAATTAAATTCAGCAGTGAGACTCTCCTATTTGTAACTTCATGATCTGTTAATTAGAGTCAAATTATGTAATTTGTGCTTTCTACAATAGTGGAATAAAAACTTAAAAATACTTTTCAAACACCATGTGTTGTTTTGTGTCAGTTATGTTGTATTTCATTGTAGGTAGTGACAGTGTTCCTATCAATTGTTCTCTCTTGAGGAATTAAAAAAGTACCTCCTAAACTGCTGTCCCCTGAACAAATATATACAGAGATTGTACCATTCCAGAAGGCACAGAAACCCAAACAGAAACAGGGTGAAGCTGAGTGAGTAGAGGACAATGAAGGCTGATGAAATGCTACATGTTCATCTAGATCATCCCTCGTACTACAAGTGTTTCTAGCTGGTGGAACAAATATTTCCAAGTGAAATAACAAATAACTTAATCATTTTTGGTCATTTTCAGTTTCAGAGTTTCAAGGTCATAGTGATTGCTGGTTTTAAACTCCTGAATACAGTATGTTACATTTATTATTGTGCAACTGTCAGGTTCTGTTGCAAAATATTTTTACGTGATTCCAGAATCAAAAGATACAATAACAGGTTGTATGAATTCTCCATTAATATTTTTTTCTTGTTTTAGTTTTTGTCTAATTCATCAATTTATAATACGTCAGTACAGGTTGAAGCAATGATCTCATTTATTTTCATGGAAGGCAAGTGTGTATTTTATTGCATTTTTTTCCTTTGTGATCATCTTCTACAGCAGTTTCTTTCCATCTGAAATAAAGCTAAGTGTAGGATGACACATCACAAATATCTTTGGTTTGCTGAAGAACTCAGTTTACACATTATAAGTTTAACTCCTTATGACTGCATTTGTTATTTTTCATTAGAGCAGGAGAAATAACTGTACTTACCTGTTTAACTTGATTATTTTGATGTCAAAATGAGGGAATTTGGAATACCAAGATTTTTTTGAATCTCACTTATGTTTATTAAAATACACTTTTAAGAGGTTAAAATACAAAAAAAAAAGTATTATTAAGATGCCTTGTCTTTCACTGGGGTAAATAAAAATACTCTAAATTTCTTCATATTTATAAAGAATTATTAATCCGTTCTTCTTCCATCCAAATCTCAGTATCTGTCAATTAACTATTTGGTTACAAAATATACCGGAAAGTTTTGAAGACGTAAACTAAAAATTACAGAAATAATGCTCAACTTTTCTGTAAGAAGATAAGAAAACAATCTATCTCTGGGAAAGCCAGTTGTAAGAGACATTTTACCACACTGAAGGTAATGACACTTCAGGTATTAGTATTCATACCTTTCCTGTAAAATTGAGATATATTAGTAGAAAAAACAGAGAAGAGATAAAGCAACATTTGTGAAAGGAGTTGTATAAAAAGATGCCCTTAGAAGACAGATACTGAATCAACAGGGCAGTCAGTGAGATCTTGCTGTTTTGTTAGGGAAACGGTGAACCAAAAATTTTTCAGGATGGATGAATTTACTGTTTTACTGAAAAAAAAATAAAAGAAAGTTTAGAGGTTAGTAATTTTGAAACATTTCCTTCAATGTATCATTTGAGGTCACGTGAAGTCTCTGGGTTTTTCTCTTGAAGATTACCTGTCACAGGCTCTGACATGGACTTTGAAAAGTAGTTGTGAATAAGAACTGAGACTGCTACACAAGAGCATTAAATTATGCAGCATCTTATGATCATGGACAGATGTCATAAGGAAATATAGCAGCAGATTTTTGTGGTTTTGAATGCTAGGTTTGGTTTTTTTTAATATATTATGATTGATTTAATATTATACTATCACCACTACATTTTGATTTACCAGTTACAAGATGTCTTGTGGTCCCATTGACTCATCACAGAAGTTCTTAATTCTTTTCCCCTACATTAAAGTGCCATTATATTAACATAAAAGGAAAACAAAATCACAACAGTAGAATTATTCAAAAATTGATGATATAACTGTGTGAAACTTAAAAAAAACTAAGTACTTTTTTTTTTATTTTCTACTTTTTGTTTTAATTGAAAAGGGAGAAGAAAGAGAAAGAAAGTTTTAAATTAATGTTCTCTTTCCCAATGTAACATAATAAGCTAGTTTTACCTAAATAATTATATGAAATTTTAGCATACACTGTGACCTCTGTATGTCATTTACTCAGGCAATGCTTTCCATAAGTAAACTGAAGATTTTATTCTCAAAGTTTACAACATACAAACATACAGTAAAACCAGAAATGCAGTGCTGCTCATAAATATCCTTCAGTAAGTTTAACAGTGCATTTGGCAGCAAATAACATTTGGAACCTAATCTCCAAGTCCTTTTTAAAGGCCAGTTTCCTTATAACTGAATAAATGCTTCTCTCAGCATTTGTAAATAGTTTTAACAGAAGCTCCTCCAAAAGGCAACATTCCCCCAAAAAATCTTGAACTTTCTATTATATAAGGTGATGTCTTGAATCTTCTGTTTTTCTAGATGCAATTTTTTTCTAAACAAAGTATAATAAAGCCTTTATACATATCTTTAACTACTGCACAGTAGTTGAAATATTTGATAGAGCCTGGCACCATTTCTGAAAATTTGAGAAAATATTTTTATTTGTAAGGTCATAAGGTTTCATCAAATGTCTTTCCTGTTCCTAGGCTGGTTTGAACTTTTTAATAAAGTCCCGAACATTTATGGAGATTCATCCATCAGTTGTTCAAAACCTAGAAATTTAAAAGGAAAAAAAATATGGAGAAAGTTTTCTTTATTATATTAGGTATGTATGAAAGTTTTTGCACAGCTCCACTAGGGCTGTAATTCCCTGATTTAGCAGTGTACTATTTGTGATAGTGATCTTTCATTGTGACTAATATTCTGCTTACCAAAGTGCTGCAATGCCATCAGTCACTTTGTAGTTTCCAAAGACAAAACAAATTAGAAAACTTTCTTTCTATCATAACTCTGTGGAAGTTGGTGAGTTTGCTTTATAAAGATTTCTGAAAGAGTTTATTAATTGTTACTCTACACCACTGGGGATGAAAGCTCCTTGAGTATTTTTTTTGTGTTGTACATTTAGGAAAAGTAAGTCAAGTAAGAGTCAAGTGAAACATTTGAGTTTTGGAAGAGTATGAAAAAATTAGAATGAGTTCCCTAATCAAGTTTAGCCAAAACCCAATCACTTCAAGACTACTTTTGAGTGTGCTGTTCAGATTATCCATGGATCTATCAGTGTCATGAGAATCAATCACTGCTGAGATTTATTCAGAAATAAGATTTTCTCATCTGATCCATTGAGTTAAACTTCTCTGGCTACATGATTCTTCTTTGTTCAAATTGGCCCTGAGACATATTTTAGAAATTTCAGGGAAATCTCAGTTCATTCTGGAGTGGTGTAAATTTCTCTCTAGACATGTCCAGGTGCATTTGATATACTTGGCAAAGTTTTGGTAATAGGAATGCTGCAGTGGTGGCCTCTGTGCCCTGGGATGGACAAGGACAGTTCCATGCAGTCCAAAGGCACCCACTGCAGCTGAGCCCACCAGCTGGGCTGGAGCAGCCTCTGAAAACATTTCAGAAAGACTGAAAAATGCTGTGCAGCAGCTGTGATCAGTGAGGAAGGAGGGAGGGAGATGCTCCATGTGCTGGATCTGAGGTTCGTCTCCAGCCAATAAAGAAGGGTGAAGCATGTTTTTTTCCTGCAGTTCCGGGAAGAATACAATAGACATAACCATGTTGCTATCTGTCAAGGATCTTCTTGAAGGAAGCTGCATGGGGCATCTGTGCTGGAGCAGGCTCCCAGCAGAAATTATGGCCCATGCTGGGCCCATGCTGGACCAGTCCATTCTTTGAAGGACTGTACCCCATGGACAGGGCTCGTTCTGGAGCAGTTCTTCAAGAACTGCAGCCCATGGGAAGGACTGATGTTGGAGATGTTTGTAGAGGGCTGTATTTCCTGGGAGGAAATTCATGCCAGAGCATGTGAAAACTGTGATGGGGAATGAATGACAGAGGTGAAGTGTTATACACTGTCTGCACCCCCATTCCTCATCCTCCTGGCCTACTTGGAGTGAGGAGAAGCAGAAAAGACATGAAAGAAGCAAAACCTAGAAAGAAGTGGAAGTGGGAGGAGAGGTATTTTTAGCTTTTTGTTTGTTTCTCATAATCCTATTCTACTTTTAATTAACACAACATTAAATTACTCTTCCCAAGCTGGGACTCTTTTGCCTCCTATAGTAAATGGTAAGCAATTACCCAGGTTTTAAGGTTTTAAGAGGTGATTCTGCTCCTCTGCTCTGGTGAGACTCCACCATGAGTACTGCAACTCATTTTTGGACCCCCAGCACAGGAAAAACGTAGACTTTTTGGAGTGAGTCCAGAGAAGGGCCAGGAGGATGATTAAAAGGATGGAGAACCTGTCCTATGATAAAAGGCTAAGAGAATTAGGATTGCTCAGCCTGGAAAAAAAGGCAGGTTCAGGGATGCCTAACTGAGGCATCCCAGTACCAGAAGGGAGGCTACAAGAAAGAGGGACTTTCTTAAAGGGCATGTGGTGATAGGGGAAGGGGGAATCATTTCAAACTGAAAGAGGGTAGGTTTAGATTAGATATTAGGAAAAAAATTCTTTACTATGAGGATGGTATGGCACTGGAGAAGGTTGCCCAGGGTTCATCCTCGGAGATGTTCAAGACCAGGCTGGATCTGTGCTCTGAGCAACCTGGTCACGTGGAAAATGTCCCTGCCCATGGCAAGGGAGTTGTCACTAAATGACCCTTAAGGTCCCTTCTAACATAAACCATTCTATGATTCTATGATTCTATGAATGTTGAAATGCTACTCACAAGCCTACAAACACTATCTTTTATTGTATTCCAGGAGAGAAAAACAATGGATCGTAATCTTTGCCTGAAGTTCTTTCATAACTTGTTCTATAAATAAAATTTATCATACCCTACTCTTAATAAATTGTTATAAATATAATGGAAGGAAATTTATAAGAAATTTATTTTTTAAATTCACAACAATTCAAAATTAATAATAATTTTTAAATAATGAAAAATTTATTAAAAATTTTCTCAGAAAAGCTAGCTGAAGAGAATCACAACTTTTCTGGGAAGGGTTTATGTTAAGATCTGAACATTCAAAGTCAAATCTGTTTTTGGTTGGTTTATATCTCTTGCTACCTGCAAGAATTTTGTGTTAAAATATTGAGGAAGAAAGCTTTAAAAGTTACAGAGAAAGCAGCAGGCAACATATAGACTGACAATCTTAAAATGGGACCAAAAAATCAAAGTAATTTCACCCTCCAAATAGAAAAATAATACCTAGGATTTAAAACTGATCTCAAAGAGTGACTTATATTTTAAGGTGTTAACATGGCACATTTTTCCATGTGCTATTATAGTTGATTCTCTTTTCTTTTTTAAAACTTGGAAAGAGATATTTTGAGAGAAAGTGTAATGGCAAAAAATGTGATCTATTGAAAAAGTACAGCTTTTACCCTATATAAAGGGTAATGACTTCAATGCTGGGATGTTATTCCATCACTCTTCTCTCAAAAGATAAATCCACTTGTGACCCTTTGATCCACTTATAGGTGTCAAAATAATTCTATCACTCTGCTGCAATCTCACTGATTTGATTTGAATAGCAAGACAATTGTTGGGAACTGTGACTTATAAATTTACCCTTGATAGCTGTCTTTTACAGTATTTTGCAACTGTTAGTGTCATATTCACACTTACTATACTCCTGAAATTAGGCTATTTTAAAATCAGTCATATTTGGCCATTCAAAGTATATCTGCTTTTCTTTAAAGTTTTAACAAAGTTTATACAACTAAAAGCAGTTTAAGTCACTTTTTATGCAGAGCAAATTGATTATATTCCACAATTGAAATTAGATTAAAAAATGTTAATAGTGGCAGCAGTAAAAACCTGCAAGAAATTTTTGCAAGAAATTCTGTCACTTTTTAGGATAACATGTTTTAACAAACTGTATGAATAACCATGTAGAATAACATATCTGAGACAGGTCTGGTTTTAAATTGCTAAAAGAGACTAAGGAAAGCAAGTCACTTCTAGATCTCACTGTTCTTTTATAAAACCTGAACTAAAACTGACAGTATTCTTCCTCAATATATAAAATGAGATTTAAATCCTCAGCCTGTGAGATTTGGAAGTATAAAGAATGTGGAAAATAGAAAGTTTTATTAATGTCTCTTCAAGATGTTATATTTATGATTGAGAATATTTAAATCTTACACATATATTCCTGCACAGTGAAAAAATAACAATTTCTTTTTAAAATCATTGAAATATGTTAAGATTGTGTAAACTGAAAATTTACAAGTTTTGAAAGCAACCATGTTCTAATCACTTAGAAATGTTAAATACTATTAATTATGCATTTGATTAGGTTAATTAATCTGTTTTTCTCTGTCTTTTTAACTTCAGTGCTCCTCTTTTTAACATTTCTCTTCTCTCTCCAGTAAATTAAGAATAGCTTGTTGGAAAATATATATGCAGCCTTACTTCAATACATGAAAAAGAAAATTACCCTACTAGAATTCTTACATTGTTTTAAAACATATACAATTATTAACCACTTAATAATTAATGACCTCTTTGTATACAAAGGTGTAAAAAATTGCAGAAACTCTATTTTGTTCAAACATCCTTTGAGTTTATCATGGAGTTATGTTTCGAGACAACAAAATTTTGCATCAGTAAGGATCATGTTTGGACAGTATCCACTCTGCACTGCAATATGGTGATCTTTTATATCATATTCTCTCCCCTGAACTCTCCTTTTCATTGGTGACAAAACTACAGAATTTTTTCCTTGCAAATATTTTCTTTTTTTCACACTACTCCAGAAATATATGACACTGTAAATTTTGCAAATTGTAGAAAAGATGGTTGACCAAGTCACTGTAAAATCATATCTTTCCCTGTGGCTTAACCAAGAGGCAAATCCAAAAGACATAAATGTGTCCTGATTGTATTCCCACTGTTAAATCAGTCCTCTTAACCTGCACATACTTATCAGGAAAACAGTAAATAATTTTTACTTGCAAGCCCTTTTTTACAGTACCATGGTCAAGAAAGCTGACAATTTAATTTAAAGAGTCTTCATTTCCCCCAGTTTTTTGGTCCCTCTCTGTTAACAAAGAGGCAGTAAACCTCTAGTTTCATACAAGCTTAGCTTTTATTGAGAAATTTCGTATCAATTACAAATATCCTTTGATCACAGAAAATGCTAGTGACATGTATTTTCTTTTTGTATGAGTTATCATTTATTGAACTTTGGTATTGGTTTTGATTTATATGTATAAGAGCATAACAAAACATTTGAAGTGACAAAGTTGTTGGGTTTATCGCTCTACCTTTATTTGACTAAGAACACAGTGGTTTACATGAGTTAAATAAATGCATGGACATGTGAAGCTCTGGTGAGACCCCTCTTGGAGTGCTGCATTCAGCTCTGGGATCCCCAGCACAGGAAGGACATCAACTTCTTGGACAAGGTTCAGAAGAGAGTCAGCAAGATGACTAGAGGGATGGAGAACCTCTCTTCTGAGGAAAGTCTAGAAGAATTGGGATTGTTCAGGCTGAATAAAAAGTAGCTTCGGGGTGACCTAATTGTGATTTTTCCAGTACCAGGAGGGGACCTACAAGAAGGATGGAGCAGAACTTTGTACAAGAGCATGTAGTGACAACACAGGGGGGAATAGCTCCAAACTGAAAGAAGGCAGGTGGGATTAGATTAGATTAGATTAGATTAGATTAGATTAGATTAGATGAAATTCTTTACTGTGAGAGTGGTCAGACACTGGAAGAAGTTGCACAGAGAAGCTATGGATGGCCTATCCCTGGAAATTTAAAGACCAGGTTGGATGGGGGTCTGAGCAACCTGGTCTAGTGGAAGATGCTCCTGCTCACAGCAAGGAAGTTGAAATTAAATTATAGTTAAAATCCCTTCCAACCCAGCCCATGCTCTGGTTCTTCAATAAGAAGATTCCAAAGATGATTAAATGATATGAAATATCTCATGCAAATGAACAAGATAAATAAATAATTTGATAAATTAAATATATAATTTTGTGACTGTATAAAAAGTTAACTCTGTAAAGCAGTTGGTAAACTAAACCAGCAACAGTGAAGGTGATACACCTTCCAAACTGAGTGTGCATTAATTTGTCATTTTAATGGAGATACTGTTCAGATCTGTTTAGATTCAGATATTGAATCAGACAGAAAGTAAAAAATATTTCTGTTTTATGAGGAGACTTCCTGGTTTAAACAGTTGGATAACAGGAGACAGCTTGTGAGGTGGATATCAGTAAAGTGAGATATAGATTTTTTTCTGACCAAATAACTGCTAGAGTGAAACTGGGAAACAATAAATAAAAAGACTAGGAAAGCAAGGTACAGAAAAGCAAAGAGATGAAGCAGGAGACTGCATAAAGTAAAATTCAGATTATATAATTACAAAAAGAAAACCTACAGTCAGTGTAAATAATTATTTAAGCTGATGTGATAATATATTTTATGCCTGAATCCTTCAATGTCCAAGGCTTTCCATTCTAAAGCCTATTTTGTGGTATTGTCCACTGCCGTCAGCATAATTCTTCAAAATGATGCTAGCCAGGGTGTATATTTAACAACTCTTTTGCTTTCTAAATGTTATATCTAATTAGTTCAACTGCTTACTCTGAAGCAATTCAAATTAAGAAAAAAGAACAGACACCTCAAAGAGAGCATCTCATTCTATGAAAGCTGTCTGGAGGTAGTCTGATAAATCAAACACTGGAGATATTGCCTTTGTTGCACCCACTTCTTAAAGGCTGGATTAATCTAGACATCTCAGTTTTAGGCTGTGTAAATATATCAAACATTAAAAACCCTAAATGTCTGATTCACAGTATAGAACCCTTAAAGCTTGCAGAATCAATTGAGTATTTTAATTTATTTCAATGAATTTATACACACTCTCTACACACGAAAACTGATGTATAAGCATGCAGTGTGAATAAGATTCAATCATTATTCATGAATAAAAGATTAGGGATCATAGAGTTCTAACATAGTCCAGGTAAAAAGGGAAATCAAAAGATCATCTGCTCCAAAATTTCATGGTAGAAGAAACCAAGATGAGATTATCTAGCATCATGTCCAATTACATTTTTAAAACCTCCAGTGACAGGAACTGGGGAGGTTGGTCTAGTGGATGGTTGCTCTCACTGTGTAAAATTTCTTTCTTATATCAAGAGAAAACCTTTCCTGCTGCAACTTGTATCCATTGATTGACCCTTCTCCATGTCTGTCCTTTTGAAGAGAGAGCTTCTATTCTCTTTGTAGGCAGCCTTTAAGTATTTTAATACTGTGGGTAGGTCCACCGAGGTCTTCTCTTCTCTGGGCGAAAAGAGCTAACTCCTTCAGTCATTCTTCATACAGCAGGTTATTCAGCCCTTTGACCATCATTATGGCCCTGCCTTGGACCTGCTCCAGCCTGTCTACAATTTTTGGTCGGTACCAGAACTGGACAAAATATTTGTGGTCAGACCTGACAAGCACTGAATGGAGTGGGATGATCATGGCTCTTCTTCTGTTAGTAATGGCCCTGAACATGCAGCTGAGGATCTGACTTGTCTTTATTACTGTAGTGATATCCTACTGGCTTTTGTTGTTGTCCACCATGAACCCTGTATTCCTTTCAGCAAGGCAAATTTCAGCCACCACAGATCCCAGCCTGTTCTGGATTTTTAATTGTTCGATCTCTGGTGCAGGACTCTACTCTTGTCTTATTAAACTTCATAATGTTCTTGTTAGCTCACTCTTTCAGCCCATGCAGGTCTCTTTGTAAGATGGCTCAACAACACATGTTACATTTTGAACACATCACCCAGCTTGATGTCCTCAACAAATGAGGCAGTGGTGTTTTCAGTCATATCATCCAGATCATTGGTGAAGATGTTGAACAGGTTGGGCCTTTTGTTAATTGTTAATCATTGGGAAACCTCATTGCAACAGTCTGCCATCTTGAGATAAAACAAATGGTCACCACATTCTGAGTGCAAGCTGTCAGCTAATTTCCTACCCATCTTCCATCTATTTATCCAACATGCATCTTGACAGTGTCAGGCCAGGCTTAAGAAACACTGAATCACAGAATGGTTGAGGTTGGAAAGGAAAGGATAGAGAGGATCCCATCCAACTCCCTAAGCAGAGCCACCTAGAGCCACTTGTTCAGGACCATGTCCGGATGATATCTGAATAACTCTAGGGGTGGTGACTCCTCCAGTCACAGTGAAAAAGGATTTCCTGGTGTTAAAGTGGACCATCCTCTGGTTTTGGGTGTACTTATTGTCTCTGGTACTGTCGCTGGACACCGTGGGAAAGAGGCTGGTTCCATCTTTACAAGCATCCATCATGTGTATACACCCATAACACTGCTACATGTTTTAGGATATTCCAGAAGTTTTTTGCATTACTAATTTTCACATATAAGATAATAAACAGTCTTTAGTTCTGATATTATACAGTAGCACTACTATTCTGAAGAGCTACCAAATGCAGAATATCCTCATATTCTTTAGAAATGTCAAAATACCTACTTATACAGAAATAAAATACGTTCCTTTAAAATTCTTTCATTTTAAATAATTTTAAAACCCACCTAAATTAATGAACCTATTTATATCTAATTTTGTTTTAATTGTGTATTTCTCAGTATATAAAACTCCCGTGTTATTTTTTTCAATATTAAATTGAATTGGCACTCATTAAGTGAGATAAAGTGTACTCAGGGAATGTGTATTATTTTCTATCAACTACAGACAGTTTCCTGATGATTCATGTATGAGAAGTGGCAACGTTTGTTATTTTAAAGTGGATTATATGAATGCTTCCAAAAACTTCAAAAGTACATTTGCAAACATGCTTGCTGATTGCTACTATCCACAGCCATACTCGTTCTTCAGCCAGTAGCATCACAGTGGTGGCTCATGGTTCTCTCTGTCTCCTTGATCAGAGTAGAATAGAATAGGATAGAACAGAAATAGAAATAAATAATATAGAAATATAGAAATATAGAAATATAGAAATAATATAAAAATATAGAAATATAGAAATATAGAAATATAGAAATATAGAAATACAGAAATAGAAATAGAAATAGAAATAGAAATAATAGAAATAATAGAAATAATAGAAATAATAGAAATAATAAAAATAAAAATAGAAATAGAAGAATAGAATAGAATAGAATAGAATAGAATAGAATAGAATAGAATAGGATAGGATAGGATAGGATAGGATAGGATAGGATAGGATAGGATTGGATAGGATAGAATAGAATAGAATAGAATAGAATAGAACAGAACAGAACAGTTTGGTTGGAAGGGACCTGCAATAGTCCTCTACTCCAAGTGCCAACTTTTTCGGGGCTGACCAAAAGTTAAGTTATGTCCTTAATGACTCTTAAACACTGACACGTTTGGGGCATCAACCAACTCTCTAGAAAGCCTGTTCCAATGTAAAGAAATGTTCAGCTCCTCTCAGTAAAGAAATGCTTCTTAATATCCAGCCTAAACCTTACTTGATTCAGCTTTGAACATTTCCACCTGTCCTATCACTGGATACCAAGAAGAAGAGATCAGAACCTGCTTCTCCATTTCCCCTTCTCAGAAACCTGCAGAGAGCAATGAGTTTGCCCCTCACCCTCCTCTTCTTCCAAAGTCCTAGGCACTCCTCTAGAAGACTAAACCCTTTCCAGCCTTTCACCAGACTTTCTACCAACTTTATTGCACTTTTTTTGGACTCATTCAAGTACCTTCCAACCCTTCCTGAGTTGTGGGGTTCAGAAGCACCTGCATGATTCAAAGTGAGCCCAAAGCAGTGTTAAATGTAGCAGGATAAACACTTCCTTTTACTGGCTGGTTATGATTGTGTTTGTGGTTATGGGTGGTTATGACTCCATAATGGAAGTGCCAGGGCACACTGTTGACTTATATTGAGCTGCTGCCAACCAGCACCCCCAGATCCCCTTCTGCAGGGCTACCCTCCAACCACTCCTCTCCCAGATTACACTTATGTTCAGTGTTGCTCTGTCCCAGGTGAAAAATCCAGCATTTTGACTTGTTAAATTTTATCATAACCCAATATTCCAATCTAGCTAGAGCCCTTCTCGAGGCCTCCTGTCCTTTAATCAGCAGGACCTCCCATTTTGGTATCAGCAAAATTGATAATGACGAATTCAACCCTTGCATCCAATATATCAATAAACATATTGAAAAAACCTGGCCCTAGGACTGAATCCTGAGCACCTTTAGTGACCATTCATGAATCAGATGTAGGCCCATTTACTATAATACTTTGAGCCCTGCATTTCAGCCAGTTCTCCACCCAGAACAAAAGGAAGCTGTGCTTTCCACAGCTGTGCTTTTCAAGAAGAATGCTGTGAGCTTCAGTGTCAAAAGAATTATTAGAATCTAGAAAAAACCTACATCCACTGCCTTTCCATCATTTATTGTTTTAAAGTAAATTAATCCCATTTATAACAAAGTAAAAATAGCTTTTTATTTCCCTAACTGTATCAGTTTGCATGTTCACCTATTAAATTTCATCAATTTTCAATTTACCCTGAGTATCATCCAGTTGTCCCTTTATGGTATTCAAACATTTCTCTGTACAATGTTTTTACGTGTGTTTATCTGAAAACATCACTATATAGTTCTATATTTTCTTTCAAATCTGTTAATGAAAACATTAAATACAATTTGTCCAAAGAACACAGAGATCTCCCTTAAGAAAAACTTGGAATTTTTTTAGCTGTTTCTTTAGCTGTTCTGTTAGTTTTTTTATTAAACTCCATTGCCTGCTCTTGAACTGTGCCACCTGAATGAACCGTATCTCTTCACTGAATCCTTGATAAAGTGGATCTCCCGCATTTCTTTTGTCTAGAAATCAGAGTAATGTTATAGCTTTCTTATTGATCTGGAGGAAAGAATAAATACTAAGTTTATGAAAACAACAGTTAAAGTATAAAATTAATCATGTAAGTGGAATAAAGTAAAACTATGAACATCAGGAATTGGGGTTTGTAAATTCTGTGTTTAGAGGGGATAAACAAGGCAGGTAGCAGTGCTAAGTCAAGCTTGAGATTAGGGTGATGAAAAATTAGACAGTATTCCAATCGGATTTGAAGGTTAGACATGGCAATGTACTGTAGTAAATAATATGTTAATTCTGAATTTTCTGTAAACAGACATACCTAAACTTCTGCAAAGATATGGAATATTGAAGACAGTTCAAACAGGAGAATTAATAAGATGGAAGAAGTAGAAGGATGGGTTGAGAACGAAAGAAATTAAGACAATTAAAATAATAAAATGTTAATAATTGTAAGATACTCAGACCAAATCATCTGAAGAACTGCATAAAACAGAGTAATGTGATGGAAGCAAGCCAAATAAATATTTTTGAGATCACAGAAAACTTTACAATAATAAAGCCTTTCTTACAGAAATTTTCTCACAGTGAAGTGAGAAAGTGACTTATATCTGACTTCTAACATGGCACTCTAGAAAACTGAAGAAAACATAATCAGTTATTGTATAATGATGAAAAAGAAAATTTGATATTGAACATTAATTCTGACTCTTTTCCATTGTCTTGACATCTTATTAAGTAGCACACAAGAGGTAAGTAATGCAATTTTTACTGTATGCACTTGTAATGCTAGGAATCCCCTGCTTTTTTTCCTGTCTCATTCAAGGGAATTTGTGATTCTGTTTTTGGAATTCAGTGAACAGATTTCCCTCTGCCTGAGGGAAGTTCTTGTCATGTTCTGATCAAACCTGGTTTGCTTTAGATTGCAGAGTATAAAGTCATCCATATTCCATACAATTGTGTACCTGTGTACAATATTTCCTCAAGAACCAGGAGCTTCATGTTTTGATCCTCTTCTACCTAAACATGCTTTGGAGTCAACACCTGTATGCTTTAAGGCTTCTCTATTTGTCAACCAGTTTTTGCTAATCCAAATCCCAAACTGACTTGATGTTAGCTCAGATTAATTACCACACTCTACATAACTACACCTATCTCCTTTTTATGAAGATTCCTGGGCTCATGCAAGAGGAGGAATTTAAGACAAACTCCTTTATAGATATTGTATTTCCTGGCTCAGGAATCTAGTCAAATAATTATTAACACTGGTATGACTCTACCTATGAACTTACACTCTTTCTATATGTGTAGAATTGTTTCATGTTATTTTACTAAATATTACACTAACTACACCTTAGTGTTTCTGGTAAATATCTGTTCTCTTGCACATTAAATGTAATACAAAATAAGAAAATAATAATTAAAAGTGTGTCTATGTGATTCAAATTTGTCACGGTTGTCTATTTGACTGCTTTTAAAATTTTTTTCATTAAAGCATAAAGAGCTAGTGCAGTGGGTTATGACTGGGTGGCTCCTAGATGACAATCAAGGCACTCTCTCACGTCCCTCCTCAACAGGAAAAGGGGAGAAAATAAGACTAAAAAGCTTTGAGATAGATTGAGATAAAGACAAGGAGGTTTTTTTACCAGTTATGATCATAGGCAAAACAGGCTGACTTGGAGAAATTATTTTAGTATCTTTCCCACTAAAAAATAGATGGTGAGAAACAAAGAACTGAAAAAACCCTAGTCTCCAACCCTCCCTAACTCCTTGGCTCAGCCTGTAATCCTCCACAAGCTGCAGAGAGGATATCTTCTTCACCTTTATCCTCCATGGGTTGAGGGTTGCAAACTTCTCATCAGTGTCTTCTCCGTTGGCTGTAGGGGAATCTCTGCTCCAGCACCTGAGCCAGCTCCTTGCTCTCCTTCACTGACCTTGTTTGCAGGGCTGTTTATCTTACGTTTTTCTTGGACCTTTTTTAGGACTGTGCTTGGATTGTGCTGTAGTTTTTACCCTTTCTTAGGCAGGTTTCCACAGAGACACCACCAGCTTGGTTGATGGGCTCAGATTTGTGCAGCATCAGGTCCATTTTGGCACTGGCAGTATCTGTCATGCAGCCAGCCCGTGACATCTTCTCAGAGGTCACCACTGCAGCCCACCCCAAAAAACCTTTTGACATGTAAACCCAATACAGCTTTACATAGCAACCAAATTATAAAAGTATTTATAACTGCATTGCAGGAGCAACTTTTTTTCCTGATCATGGTCATCTGATTTTTTTTTCAAAATCCGATTAGTCAGTGAAATTGAGAGATTTCACCTCAAGGCTAATTACTAAGTTCTTCTGCCAATAAGGGTAATCAAAGCACAAGGGGTATTATGACAAGGTTATTACAAGAGCATTGATGAATATGAAACTGATATGACATTGGACTTCCATATTAAATAAAAAATCAAAGACATTTCATGCATTTTATACATGTCAATGTGGGAATATGGCTGCAATGAAATATACATATTCAATGGACACATGTCAATTAAAAAGTCTTCATTGAGTAGGCAAGTAAAATAAATACTATTATAATAAATATCCAGAGCTTTGACATATCTATGATAATATGTAAAGGATTCAAACATGATGATGTAAAAATACTTTCTGTAGTTGTATTTTTGGCTATTCAGAGGAGTTTCGGAGACAAAATATTTCCTGGCCACAGATTTTCAATTTTAGTCTTCATATCTTCATATATAAATAATACTCAATTTGACTGTCAAATTTAAGATTATACATGCAGAAAGATACAAGGAACAAATTTAATAAATAAACAAGCCTCCTTATGTTTGCAATTCATTTAAAAAATTCATTCTTTGTGCAGTATATTAACTAGTTTGCAGAGTCCAACCTGCCATAGCTTCAATAACAGGGGTATTTTTGCTCTTTAATGCTCACTGAACCACATGCTGAGTGCACTTAACCCAGAGTGAAGTTCTTAGGGAGTTTTAAGTACTTAACCCTTCCCTAAGTACTTAATGAGTGCAGAACCACTACAGCACCAAGCTGGCACTTTTTTTTCCCTTCATCTTCCTTCAAAACCAAATGCTGGTCTGTCAGCACTTTCAGTAGACTTCTAATCTATATGTGTCTGCTCAGCCTTTTCATCATTGTTTTTTAAACCTTTTCATCATTGTTTTTGAAACCTTTTGTCTTTCCTCACATGATATAGTATGATGGGACTTCAATTTGTCTAGGACCTTACTTCTTTGCCTGTATTTTAAAAAATCAGTCTACCCAAAATACTTCTGTCTCTTCACCCATGCAACATTGTCCCTTCTTGCTGCTCCTCTTACTGGTGGCTTCTGAACTTTCCCAGAGCTGACCACTCACATTCCTTTTCTGGGAAGAAATTACCTCCCACTCACATCAGAGTGGAGTAGTTCCATAAAGCGAACTGTCTGCAAACAAATCAAAGAGTTCTACCACCTATAACAAATGACTGGCACTCCTGGCTTTTATTCTTCTGTATCCTTGATTCTTTGTCCCACTCCCTTACTTCAGAATTGACCCACATGGCCACATCACTAACCCTTCTGTCTCTACCCCTCAGAAATACGTACTAGAATGTGCGTGACCCACCTGATTTTCTCCATGAATTCCTGTGGTTTTAACCCAAGCTTTTATTTCAATACTTTCTTTCCTTCAAGTCATACTCGTTCCTCTCATCCAGGATCATTCCCTTGCTACGCGAGAAGAATTTAGAGAGAAAAAAAAAGCAGGGTAATATCACATGAGCTCGCCTTTACTTTGCTCCTTCACTTGGCTTTTTGCTTTCTTTCTTTTCCTGTCACTTAAGCAGTTTCTCTACTTTGCTTTCTCTCTGACACACACAAGAGTTCTATGGGGACTGTTTTCTGACATCAAGAAGTAAAATAAATTTGTTAGGCCACAGCACTTGAGGATTTTAACCTCATTATACATGTATGAATTCTTTCCACAGTTGATTTGACTTTGTGGTTAGTGTCTCAATAATCTTTGCTGAACACTGAATCATTTTTCATTTTTAGTGGTAAGTGGGAAAGCAGATTGTTTAAAGATGCTGCAGATTCTGCATTATAACAAAACCAAAAATGGAACAAGTTACTCTACCTCATCATTTTTTTTTCTATTTGATGCTTATATTAATCATTTCAGCAGTGCTCAGCAAAATGATTGATTAGTAACAAAATACTCATGCTTTTAAAAATCATAAAAGAAAACAAATTTTAAAAGTCTGATTTTCACAACTGTTTTGTCCGCTCAAAAATTTTCTAGGCATACAAATCAGACAAGAAAGAGCTGACTTGTCTGTACATAAATGTGACATATCAAAATGGTCTAGGCTATCATGTGATGTCTGCTGTCAGATGCAAAATTGTCTTCATGGGAGACCTATGCCATCTGAAGCTGCAGCTGCAGCACTGGAAAATTATTCAACAGAACTTAAAAGAGCGCTAGATGTCTATGTTTAGACAGCTGAAAACTACTTAGCCTTATTTCAAGTTATTTCTTCAGTTAACATCTTTGATGTATTACAGCAATATAGGTATGCTAAGAATAGAAGAAGAAACTCACACCAAATTGGAGTTAACTACAAAAAATCTGTGCTTACACTGAAGATTTTTTATCCAAGCCAGAACAGGCTGAGTGCATTTCTTGAATTTACAGCATAGATAGGAGAAAAATATTATCCTGATTAAATGTCAGTTCAAGGTGCTCTAAGTCCTTCATCAGCATTGCTCTTTATCTGACAGAATCACACTCTGACTCAATTTCTTTCCCAAAAGTGATTTCCTTCTAGCTTGTTGGAATCCAATTCTCATCTAGCCTGTGATTCTTCTGTTTCTGATGACAGCTTTCATTACCATAATGAACATTCATTTTGGGATTATATACTGGATATCAGCATTTGCCCACAAAACACAAACTGAAATATTCTGCTACTGACATATATTTAACTGTGATTGCTCTAATTCTCTTTCCAGTTTTATGCTGCCAATTTAATTTTTTATGACATATAGTTTGATCATAGCTAATAATACTATACTGGTCACTTAATCTGTGCTGAAATTAGCATTATCTTCCAATAATTTATTACCTAGGGAAGTTTCCTGGCCAATCATTTAGAGAATTGTCATTAAGGATCTCAACAATCTGGTGTAAATTATTATGCAAGGAAATAATTTCTTTCTGTCTCTTTTCCTTCTCCTATTCCATTGCTCTAATTTCCTATTTTAAAAACCTAAGGACACTCTTCATAGCCATTATATATTCAAAATGTTCTGTGAATCCTGCTAAGTTCTTGGTGACAAGAAACTACTTGGTTTTAATTAGCTCAATCATATTTTGAATGCGAACTAATGTTTGTTGATACATATACTTTACTCCTTCGAAGAACATCTATGATCTTCTGAATGCCAATGAAATGAAAAGGTATGAAATGCAATGCTATTTACATAATGATTTTGAATTTGAAATAAAAATTCAGAAAATAACAGTCACAGTGCTTGACAGAGCTCTTGCCTACTTATCTTTGTGTGTCCACACTCTAGGAATATATCCTTTGTTTTTCCTAACACCATTTGTTTTAACCTATTCTTTTTTTGCGCATTCTAAAGACCCTTTCTCCATGACTGAAATACTTATATTTTTACATGATTAAGTAAATTGGCCAATTTTTTAATGGGATCTGGATTTTTTGTGTTTCTCTTTTTGGTGAGTTGAAGTTTGCCTGCAGGCCAGTTTAGACTGACTACTCAATTTATTTCTTCCATCAAACAAGAACTCATCCAACTATTTTATCACAGATTAAAAAAAAAAAAAGTGACTTAAGTTTTTTATTCAGTTCTCCAAAATCCAAGACATTGTTAACTCCATAGAAGTCTAAAATATATCTTTAATTTTGCACTTCTTGTTTTTATCCATGTGGACTTATTCTGCACCAGGAGCTCCTGGTTCATTATGATTCCTCTGAGAAAGGCACTTGTGTTCCATAAAATATGGTTTATAATGTCATTTCTTAACTTGGTTAGTACTACAATTAATATAGTCATCATACATTATAGCCACAGTTATCAACTATATTTAAAGTTGTAAAAACAGAGAGGATGACACAGTATTAGTCTCCTCAGAGCTGGAAAGCCTTAATTTGGGGATGTTGAATGGGCCTTTAATCAAGTTGTTGAGCACTGTGCAGATCTCATCCATTGAAAAGTTACCTCATCTTGATCTTTTGAGCTCTTACAAGATTTTCTTAAAAGAAAATATAGTTTCTACTATGAAATTGAAAAGATGATTATGAGAGAGTTTGTGGTGACACTTTTACATAAAGGAAAGGTCATGCAGTTAGAGTGGTTAGCCACACTGAATGGGAGCTGCCCACAGGCTCCTGTGTTACCCTGGGTGGGCTGAGGCTGTCCTGCAGCCAGGGGATACACACAGCACTGCT